>CAJNOP010000019.1:1372407-1459312 GCA_905250075.1 Rotaria sp. Silwood1 | reverse complement strand
TCTTAACATCCATTTAAAGACATTTTTGTTGGAAATATCATGAACGTGTTTTATCGAGACACTAAACTGTTTGTTGAGGTAGTCAGCTATATCTTAAACAAAGTTGAGAGCTATTTTTGACAGACTCTTTTTCAATTATCTCGGATGGTTTAAGAGCTAGGAGGTTCGTTCAGACGCCATTCGGTGCAACTTATCAAACTCTAATCATCCTATAGGAACGATTATTTTGGCTGAAGTGTCGAGCGTCTAGAAGGGTTTTATTATCCCGTAACGTTGTCACACAATAACATTTTTTTTCTGCAATGCCGCTGAGAAAACTGTAGTTTCTCGCGAAAGTTTTTCTCCAAATGAGATACTTTTAGAGGCAGTTTCATAGAGCAGCGAACGAACTTTTAAGCGATTAAAAAGATTTTTCTCTAAAGCAGTTTGGGTGAGATGAAAAATGCATAAAACAAACGTAACATTGTTACACAGTTTTTGTCTACCAATTTGAAGTACTTAACATGGTAAGAATGAGTTGGTTTTAATCAATGTAATTCTTTTTGTGTAGCTAATCTTTCTACGCAAGAATGAGATTGACACATCGATATGAAAGCTCCTAAACTGAATAGAAAGTTGGGAACTGTATAAGAGTCTGCAAGTTGCGTTTAGTTACGAAAGTTCAAACTAATTAGGCCATTTTGTAGAAAATCTAATTCTGCATCGAATGGTGTATCTCTCAGCATTTTTTGGAAAAATTCTTGCTTAGAAAATTAGAAAAACAATTTTTATAAAATTTAAAATCTGATTTTCAATGCCTAAATCTGGTTTTTTTTACAAAATAAATGTCAAATTCGTAATCAGTGATAAAAACTGCATTTATCAACCCATTCAGATCTGTCCAACTCGAAAAAAAATTTTTCAAAATTAAAGTACGTTGCAGATCATTCAATTTGTTTTGGGTGTGGATGTGAACGTAACAGTCATTACACTTGCACCTTATATTCGTGGGAGTTCTAAAGGAATGAGGTTATTAAATGGCTAGTCATTGGAGCTGAATTATAACTTGATCAAAATTATGTGTATTGCTAACACTGAACAACGAAACTGAAAGCTACCCAGGTCGAATATGCACGCTTGTAAATGATTGTTTACGGAGAAAAACAATTATATGCTAAAACCGTAAACGAATTCCATATACGATGAATATATACGAGGTGAAATGATCAGAGAAGAATTTCGTATACGAAGGTTGTAAATAAATACAGAGTGATTAAAATTTAACTTTATCTGCTTCATATGCGGAGTTCTACGACTACTGTATACGGCCGTATATCAGCGTGTGCGAATCTAGATGATCGTTCTATGCTCAATTTTTTTCGAATTTTTAGCGAAAGCGGGTTGAGAGCAATAAAGAAAAAGAACTTAACATATGTAATTCATTTTGATTTCAAATAGTTATAAGAGATTCGTACGAGAAAAGAGGCCCATACAAATTCACGCTTTTAAAACGACTTTTAAGTACTTCGATGTGTTAATAAGCCAGTATAAGTTCGTCTATCTACATATTATCTGACTTCCTGTTCTTGAGATCAGCGGAACAGAAAATGGTAACTTTCGATGCATATGTCTGATTATTAAAACAAGAAAATACACAAAAGACTACATAAAAACGGTGCAAAGTGATCTCGATCTTCGGCGTTAGAATTTCAATAAACATAAAAACGATAAAAGATTTCATCTAGAGTCGGTTCTGTCCTGTCGAGAGTTTCCCTTATTTCTGGCAAAAGATCAAGGTCAAATCGTCAAAATTACCTTTTTGCGAAACTTATGGAAGACGAACGAAACATCACATTAAAAATTTGAAATCATTTGGATCATCTTGTAACATTGATTTCACTGAAAAAATCTTAACAAATTTCTAAAGACGCGTCGTTCCTGAGATCAACCCAACACAAAGTACAAATTTTGTTACAGAGATAAATGTGCTAAGTATGTATGCCGAATGCGTACGCGAAGGATTACTATACAGTGCTGTGCACTGTAATAATTTTCAAAAACTGAAACATATTTTTATTTCAGACGCGCACTATGTTAAATCTTGAGTCAAAAACAACGAGAAAAGCTTTAAATCATGAAATAATTCATTTTATCAAATTCAGAATTAAGTCAAGAATAGTTCGATTAAATTCACATCAAATCAAACACATTTAAAAAGAGAAATTTCATAAAAAACATATACTGAAAGAGAATAGATGAAAGTTGGTATCAAGTTTTTTTTCTTCTTCCATTATAAAACATCGATTGTCTTTTGAAAATATGATTTATTCTTGGCGATGAAAAGTAAGAGATGCCGGAGAAAATATATGCGTATTAGGATTGGCTGTTACTGCAGCTTTTGCTTCAGTTAATAAGGCTGAACCAAATGGACCGATGGCGCTAGTTGCATCTGCTGGTGATCGATATGCAGCAGCAGCAGCAGCAAGTAAATGTGGTTGTCGTTGAATCCAACGTTGTAATGTGGCACCAGCAAATAATTCAAGGCCAAGACATGCTTGTCGTTTCCATTTAGTTCTAAAAATTATTAATTAAATAATTTTTAAAAAAAAGTAAACATTCGAATCTAAATGAATCAACGAAAATTTACCTTCGATTTTGATACCATGTTTTTACTTGTGTATCAGAAAGATGAAGACGATTTGCAAGTTCTAATCGTTCTTGTACACTTAAATATTTTTGTCGTTCAAAACTTTTTTCTAATGTATTTAATTGAGCATCAGTAAAAGCTGTACGTGGTTTGCGTTGTTTTTTATTTTTTCGTAGATTAATTGCTGCCAAACATGAACTTGACGCACATAAATCATCATCTAAATATAATGATCAACTACAATAGTAATCATTCAAGTATAATAATTATTGAAATCGATCTTATTTTCAAAGCAATTTTTTTCTATAAAAATCATATGTAAATCTATCTGTTTTTCTAAAACTTATGAATAGGAAATTGATTTTTATCTTTATTAGATTCTAAAGAACGGTCAAGAATTCATAGTTGATACTTTTATGTATATCTGATGTTTCTTCATGTTAGTCAATAAAAATTTCGGATTAGCATTCTTCAATAAGTGTTGAAAAATAATTTATGGTGGAGCCAACATTTTGGGTTAGGACGCTCCACCACAAAAAGTAATGACAATACTATCAACATTTACTGATTTTTTCATTTCTGTTGACGTTCATAATAAAATCAATAAAAAAATTTTATGTAAATGCAGAGGCGTAACTCAACAGCGGAATCTTACAGTAGTTGAGTTCTAAGGAAAAGTCGACTCTATTTCGACAGTTTTCAAAAGCAAATCGATCGATGTATGAACGAATTTCAGAAGCACAGGGACGTCACGTCCACGAGCCAGTTATCAGCGATACTTCCATGTGAATATTTATTCTACAAAGAGTTTCTTCATCGATAGAAAATAAATTATACATTTAAACTTTATGTTTAAAGAAATCTGAAATGTATGAAATCAACGATTGAATTCGGAAAGATTTTTTTTATAAACTTTAGGATCGCAATTATGATCGTTTAACCTTCGTTTAAATCAATTTCATATATCAAATATATATATCTCAACTTACCACTATAATGATTAACACTATTGCTATCATCACTAGAAGATGATTCTTCATCAGTACCACCATCTCTTGATACATTGAGTATTCGTGAATCTTTTGATGCGCCATTATCATCATCATCTTCTTGTTCGTCATCATCATCATCATTATCCTTTTCTTCATTGTTATATGATCGAAATTTTTTATTCAATATACCATTTTCAATACTATCGTTTTCTTCTCTATTATTATCTTCAGGTATAATTGACCGTTTACGTTTACGATCACTAATTTCATTTGAATTATTTGTATTTTTATTTACTGGCATTACCATATGTAAGATATCATCGACAAAAAACGAACGACGTTGTTTTACCATTGTCATTTTCTTTTTCTTATCGAAAGTGAGTCCGGTCAATCAAAAAGAATAATTTTGAGAATAGTGAATGCAATACAATGATTTCTTTGTCTCACATACTCTCTCTCTCACTTCTTCTGTTGTTCTCTTTTCTTTTCTTTTTTTTTGTATTTTATAGTGTGACAGTGGGATTTCTTTCATTTGCAGTGACATATAGAGAATGACGAAGAAAAGAGAGCAGATAATTGACATTTTACACACATTCTCTCTCGCATTTTTTTCCTTCAACAAATGCTTACATTTACTTGATTGGTGTAAAAAAAAGCATAAAAATAGCCAAAAATGATTGGCAGTTTAAATTTAATATAGAAAGAAGAAAAAAAAAAACGGATCAATTTGAATATGAAAAATAACATTAAAAAAAATGATTCTTTGAAAAATTATATATCCAATTTCCGGCTTTATTTTTACATTTGATTGTGTAATAAGAGAAAAAAGTCTATGTCTATATCATTATAAATAAAGATTGATCGATCAGTTAATCAATAGTTGTTCTTCTTTGCACACTCTTTTCTTTTTTATTCTCTTCATTACATATGTTTATGATATGCAAATCAGAAGAATCAACGTTGTATCCTTCGTTCTTTTTTTCTTTCTGTTCAAATGAAAATAATTTTCTCATCATTACTATCATCATCATGTTCTTTGCGTATTGTTAATACGAATCGGATTGACACTTTGAAGGTGGTAGTTATTCGATTAATAATAATCGATCGATAGACTTGCTCGTGCTTGTACAACTGCTCAATGGATGATGACGAACATAAGATGGACATACATGAGGTTTCTTTTTCTCTTTGATTATATTGATTACACTAATAAATAGATTGACATTCATTAAGCAGGTGAATTCAATCAAGGACATATAAGTCACCTGTATGTTTTGTTCTTTTTAATGTTTATTGATTGTCGATATTCGTAGTTAATGTCACACATTGATTGTTATCGTTTGTTCATTGTATGGTCGAATGAATGAACATAAGGTGTCATTTTATGTATCACTTTTCCTTTTTTTTTCTGTTTTTTTTTTCTCTCAATCCAACTAACAAACAAATTAAGCCGCATACAAAGAAAGCCTTGGGCTCGATTGAATTGAATAAAGAGGATAGAAGTGTTGTAAATATAAGATCAAATATATATATATATATTATCAGATGTGTGACAACTATATTAGGTAATATATAGATCGATAGAGTGTGAAAGCAAAAGTAGTAAAATACGAAAACAAGATTAACTGTAAAAATTGTATCAATCATCAAAAGAAAAAAGTTCGTTTTTTTATGATAATTAAAATCGATGTGTCTTTTCTTTAGCTTTTTGAATGTACCCACTTGAACGACAAATAAATTTTTCTATTTATTTTTAATTTGATTCATTTCTAAGAATGTTTATTTCTCTCGTTCGTTTCTATATCAATGAAGACAGACAAAATCTTTTTTTTCTAAAAGCGTTGATTCTTCTATAGCATGATTGACAATGAAAAATTATAAAGCAATTTTTAGAATTTCTTTTTTTTTGTCCTTCTTTTTTTTTTAATTATCAAACTCAATGATCCATGAATTGCAAAACAATGATGTTCATTGCACTTATTTTTTTTTTCGTTTGAATAGAAACAATCAAACATGTTGGACATTTATTGAAATAAAGCTGATTTATATATATTATAAAAAAATGCAGATAGAACAGACAGACAAATTTCTGTTTGATAATATCAAACGGTTTAATCATAACAGGAAATGAGCCACATCAAGTAGATCGTACTATCTTGAACTCGTTTACATAGATTCAATCGATCATCGTTATCGAATTAAAAAATCGTGTCATTATTACAATGTGCTTATTACAAAGGCAACGAACATCGGAAGTAGTCTATCATGAGACTCGACACTAAGATATAAATGCGAACAATCATCGCACCTGTCATTTTCTTTCTCCTTTTCTCGTTGTTTCCCCCAAAGACTCGTTCCGATTCAATTTGTTTCACCTGAATCGACGAAATAGACAAAGAAATAGACAGACAGATAGCGTGCCATCTCAAAATTGATCATCATTGATGGTGATGAACGCGCGCATATGCATATTGACTACACACCAAAGAGAAAACAAAACTGTGTTGCTTTAAAAAGATTAGCTACTCATATACTATGTGAAACAGATCCATTACAAATGATCGGGTCGCGTGTGCTTGTTATCATAAATTTTGCTCTTTTTCTTTATATGTTGCTCGCTCGTCTTTTTTTGTGAGAATCATAGTCGCCTCCAGGGTTTTTATCTATCTGTTTGAAGTCAAGCAATACTAGCAGATGGACAGGCGGTGACACATATATAGCAACTAACTTGTTGCTGTTGCTCTAATAGTTCAAGCATAGGCTAATTTGACAGTAATTAACATACACACAATCATGTACATATATGTATATATACATATAGAAAAAAGGATTAATTTAAAATTGAATCCATCTATGTATTTTTGTTAGTATTTTTCTTTCACAAACAAAGAGAGAAAAACAACAAGATTTATAATGAGGCGATGATCGAATTGACGAATATATTAAAAAAAAATCTCAGAAGAGAGAAACCATATCTATGAGAGAAATGAATCAACTATACTACTTGAAAAGATGATTAAATGGACGATGATGATGAAAAGAAAAGAGATCTATCACCTATTTTTTTAACTAAAGAAATAAAATTACATACAGAAAATGTTGAGTTTTCTTTTTTTTTTTTTTGTTGTCTTATATTAGGATGTCTAGTTTGTAAGATTCTAATCGGCACGGTTCAGCAAATCCATCCACTCGCATCATCATTTTCTTCACTTGAAATCTCCTGCCAATCCGTTCGCCTCTTTGTCTCACTCGAGATGACTCTAATCTTAATCAGTTTATTTTTATATATGTATGTTTCTCTTTCCGCATCGTCTTTCTTTTTTAGTTATTCCTCTTCTTATTCTTCTTCAATAACTACTAGTAGTTTCTATCTAATAGAGTCAATTGAACAACAACAGCGATGACGACGAAACATCAATCTTGATGCGTGCAAAAAAGAAAAGAAAATCGAACACATTTGTAAAGAAAAAGAGGGACAGAGAGAGAGAGAGAGAAAGAGTTGATGATGAAATGAGCAAAACAGAGAGCATATTTGATCGATGTTAAAGAAAACAATTTGCGATCGAAAGAAACTCTCAAGAGAGATGATCGGCAATGAGAAAAAAAGAGAGAAAAAGACAAGGTAGCGAGTCATTCACTTTTTTCCCCTTTTTTGCCGCTTTCAACCAATAGGCAAAGAGATTATAGAGAAAGAAAGAAAGAGAGAAAGAGAAAGAGAGCATAAGAGAGTACAGTATACATTTAAATTTTTCCAATTACATTTCTTGTCACGCCCGATTACAGAAACTCGAATGGCTTCAACAACCAGTTTCTTTTTCTTGTCGCCTAACATAATTCGACCACCAACAATGTCTACAACATTGAAAGCTAAACGACGATGTTGTACTTCTTTTTTTATTACTGATATACTCGGTAATCGTAGTCGTTCACCATCTCCAACATCAGCTCACAATCATCATCGTCATCATAATAATGATAATAATAACAATGAAAATCATCTTATATCAAGTATTACCAAAGATGGTGAAAGTGGTGATGATGATGATACAATGTTGCGTGACAGTGATGACAATGGTAAGAGAAAAATGTTTTTTTTTCTAAGGTTACTATTACATGATTGAATCGATTTGTCTAAAAAAAATCGAACAATGAAATATCATGATATTGTTCGATGTAAGAAAATGATGAATGATTACTTGAAGTGAAAAATGTGCTAACTGATCTTTTAAATGCTATTCTAGCTCTTTTCGTGCTTAATATTCTATTCTTCGTCTTAGTGATAATAAATAATATATTAACTCAAATATGTTAGCAAGATCATTTTTATATTTTCAGAAACTATTGAAGAATTTTTTTTTCTTGAACAAAACATTAAGCATGAGACATTTTTTTTTTCTGTCCAATAATTATTTTTAACCAATCAGTATACTGCATAGATTTTTGTAGTATTATTATTATGAAATAAAACAAATTGTTTTTTTGAATAGATTCCGATATCGGTGAAGAAACTAGTACATCGGATAGTGGTGGTGGTCATGTTATGAATAATAGTACATTAAAAACAAATAAGAAGCCACGCAAAGCACGTACAGCATTTACAGATCAACAATTAAATTGTTTAGAAAAAAGTTTTGAACGACAAAAATATCTTAGTGTACAAGATCGTATGGAACTTGCTGCTCGTCTCAGTCTATCTGATACACAAGTAAAAACATGGTATCAAAATCGAAGGTAAGAGTTATCATAAATTTTGAAAAAATTACAATTTAATTATTTTTAGAACGAAATGGAAACGACAAGCAGCTGTAAGTTTAGAATTTCTTGAACAACAAGGTAATATTGCTGCTGTTCATCGATTACTTCAACATCATCATGCTGCTACTGGTGTTAGTAATCTACATCATTCTCTATGGTATTCACCTTATTTAACACCAACTGCTGCTGATGCTCTATTTGCTCTTCAACAACGATCATCAATTGATCCAAATAAATCCTCGTCTGAATCATCATTGTCAACAATTACTAGCCCGAACAAATCTGTATAAATTCTTTCTTTTTCTTTTTTTTTTTTGATTTTTTTTGCTTGTCTTTTTATTCTTCTATTCTCGTACACGCTCATATATCTATATATAAATATACAATACAGTCAATTGAAAGAAATGCAAATAAGTGTGATAGTTGTTTTGTTTCAATCGATCCTAGCCGACGAAGAGAAGTCCTAGGAAGTCAATAGCTTTTCTCTCTTTTTTTTTCAGTTTAATTGTAAGAAAATAGGAGCGAGAGAGAGAGAGAGAAGCGATTGATAATTCAATTTCATTTATTCAACAAATACACACCTATAAAGAGTAATACAATATGATGATTTTGTTTAATCAATTTTCTCTCTTGTGTATATATTGAAAATAGTAGTGAAAAAAAAACAAAAGAATAATAGACTTATTTCAATTCTTTCCTTGTGCAATATTCAATATGTGACGAAATGGAAATAATGATGATGATGATGGTGATGATCGAAAGATGATGAACACTTGATTGGCTTTAATATGAAGTATGCATATATTGATGATGCTTGTCATAAGGTTCTTTTTTTTACTTGTTCATGTACGCATATTAAAGGTATCCATGATTGTAAGAAGGAAAAATCTATGTTTCAATTGATTTTATATTTATTAATTACATGTATTTTGTAGCAGATTAAAAAAAATCAATGTTTACTCTTTTAAGAAAACAATTATAGATTGATGTTGAAACGCAATTGATACAGTTTAGATTCGATTTTTTTTCCATGAATTAGTGTATGTATAGAGTAAATTTAAGATTTTATATGATGTAGATTAATGTCGTAGCCAAGAATGGACGCCACCTTACCACTAATCGATATCCTGCTTATGCCACTACTACTCACAAGTGTTGTCTTCTTTAGTAATTACTAAATTTTTTAATTTAGTTTGTAATTTATTATTGTTGTTAGTCGATTTTGTGAATTTCTTTGAAATTTCAATTCAATTCAATTATATTTTATTTTAAACTATGTGTAAAGTTATTGATATAGTTTCTTTCATCTGAATATGAACTGTTAAAATGCACTTTCTTTTTATTTACTTTGAATAACTGTGGCACAAAAAAAAATGTGAAGTTTTGCGCCGTTCTTTTTGATTTTATGAAGCTTCACAAAATTCTATATGATAAAAATAATTTTCTTTCTTTTTTTTTTTTTTAAAGCGAAGAAACGTGTTTGATTCAGAAATTCGATAAAAATAATTTTAATATGGAAATTAAGCTTTGCAAGATATTTAAAAATAGATTTTGGAAGAAAATGTTTTTTGTTTATTGTTATTATTATTTGAAATGGAAAATAAATGATCTGTTCTTCATGAAAAGAAATTCCGAAGGAACGGATCCTTCAGTAATTATATCTCATTCATATTGAGATATAATGTATTTTGCTCATATTTTTTGTATATTCAGGCTATGTATGATATTTATCGTACGATGACAAATTATACTGATTTTAATTGAAATTTAACAAGTAGTCAAATTTGCGATTAGAAATATTAAAAGAAAAATTAGAGCTATATTGAATGATTATTTAGGTTTTCTACATCATTTCAAAAAATTGATTTACTAACTGTGGAAACTTTAGTGGCTATTGTTCTCTAATACCGGTCTTGACATTTTATTTATTATTGCATCTTATTCCGTATCGAATTAGTGTATTTCTATGAATAATATACGATCATAGATAATAGTATATTAGTGTTAAAGGTTTTATAGTCAAGAAAAATGTTCTGGTTTTCTATCATTCCTTTTATTCTGTGTTTTCTTCCTGTTTGAAATTTAACGGATGTTATATTACTGCTATTTCTATTGCAAGAAAAATTTAATGTTAGATTATTCAAATATTGTAATTTTTATTATATCACGTGCTCACATAAACAGCATTGAACAATCGATCGAACTATTTAATAATCTAATAACAATGATTGTCACCTTGTAAAAGTACGCATATAAACGAGGATAAACTGGACGTATATCATTAAAATTCGGAGGGTAGACGGGTTCTGTATTTTTATCATTAGATACTACTCGTCGGTTAATTTGAATAATAATGTGTGAATGCCCTTTTTTTGTCATCCTACGTAGTCACCATGTGTATAATACTTACAATATGATGACTCTGTTGTAGAAGAACAGAAAGCTAGACACAATTTACGTTTCTAGGTCTTATCCTTAAACTTTAGCGAATATTGGTTTTGTAGTTGGTTTATAATAATTGCTATTTAACCTTTGTATCTCATATTCTATTGAATTAATTGATTAAAAATACTCTATAAAAGGCCATTAGACGATTCGTACCGTACTATTTAATTTGTGGAACTGAATTTTACGTTGAACTCTTTCGATTGTTTCTACCTTCCGAACAATAGTAGCTCGACCAGGTTATAAGTAAACTCCTTGAATCAATACTTGGAATTTTCACCAGTAAAAAGGCCTGAAAACAAACATGTAGTGCAAGTTTGCTAACTTTTTTCAATGAAAACATTAAATTAAATTTTTCTCATACAAGCTATAAAGGCTAATGAAAAATTTTTCGCTTCACAAAAAACTAACGACTATACAATCCTAATCGATCTAGAGAAAACCTTTAGTCTTACGATTTGAAGAAATCTAATAATGTCTTTTTTAAGCAAAAAGAGCATTGTTATTGAACAGCCGTCATGAGAGTGGCCACATTGAATGACAAAAGTTACAAAGAATCATCATAACTTATACGTGACGACATTCTCGTTTTCACAGGAGTACAGTGAATTTTATCAATTGAAATCTTAGCTCTGAGAATCCTTGATTAATAATACTTTCTGAAAAGCATGACTTTGATCAATAGTCGCTATCATGAACGTCTTGAATTGATTTTATATCGAAAAATTTTTAAAAATTTTTCGATATAAAATCAATTCAAGACGTTCGTAATACTGAAAGACTAAATTGAGTTCTTTTCATTCTTCAAACTATCGCATCTTAAATGGCGGAAAAATGTGTGATTGTCTTCTAATCCTAATCATCTCAGAATATCTCTATGCAGCTCTCTTCTCTTGTAATATGCATTCTTTATATGATTATATTAATAGAATTATTTTGTGTATACAGAACAAATAACTAGAAAACTGCTGTTATTTTAAGTACGTGCTATTCCAGACAAACGTTTTTACACTTCTTCCAAAAATTTGAACGTTCCGATCATCATTATCTTCAAAATATCAGTGATATCAGCCTATTAAACAATTTTCTATGTATTCCGGAATTATTTTTTGAAAAAATAAATTAGAAAATGATTTACATAAATTTAATTTATTGTTATGACAAAGTAGTGTAAATATGTATGCGATACGTTATTACTAGACTTTGTTAGGAAGTCTAAATTTATTCCTTAGATTGAATAATAAAATTTAGAATAGTCAATTGCATTGATCTAAAACTTTCTTCATATCTGTTTTAGTGGACTGTATTCGGAATTATTAAAGTGATATATTTAGATCAGTATTAGCCTTTTCCTTAACTTGAATCAATAGAAAATGCAGATCTAACTTGTGCAAAATAATATTGATATCTTTAATTTTTATTCAAAGGAATTTGTAAATTATGATTCATATAATAACTAAAGTTAATTTAGACTACAAAAATCTCCTTTTATTATAATGAAGCGTAATTCATTAGATATGAATGTTAAAAATTGATCTGAAATCTGCAACTGTTATAGTCATCATCAAAAAATGAATAGAATAGTCATAGTAAATTTTAAGCCGAAGATTTTATTGTATACTTTGAGTTTTAACATTTCAATCTGTCTATCAACAACAAAATACTTGCGAATAATATTTTTGATGGATACTTTCATCGGTAGTCAGCCATAAAAAAACAATACAAGGTTCTCAGAAAATTTTTTCATCTGTAAAACTCATTGCTCGAAACATTTTAATTTAAAAACTTTGGTAAATGCTACATAACTATAGATCAACATGTTCATATTCTTAAAAACTTAATGAAAAGTTTCACTAATTAAATCTACTGTGGTACATTCAGATTACGTTACTTTGATCTATTCAGCCATTCAAAGTAGATACATTATCAGTCACGATCTTATGAAAAATAATTGCTCTTTTCTGATTAACTAAACGTTCATATTCTTTCCCAAAGTGATCATCGACCAAACGATTCTTACGTGTATGATACTAAACTTTTGTCAGAAAAAAAAATATATAAATCGTTTATCTATCTTCGTTGATGTATCAGATGAAAATGTCAATAAATTCGATTGTGATGAATAAACTATATAATTTTATATCAGTCACTATACATAACAGTTACCATTATCATAAAATATAATCTTATATTATAAAACAGTCAAAATATACATTAATTATGTTGAAAATTATTTTATTTAATTCATTGCATTTAATAACCAATTATGTCTATGATTTCATACTATAAAATTAATATAATGAAATAATTGTCATATTGAATACAATAGCAATGAATATTTTCTGGAGTACAAAAAAAAAATACTTTTTTAAAAATAATTCATGACCTATTTTACAAAAAAAAATTAACAAAAAAAAACAGCTCTGTTTATCGATGAAATACAAAATAACACATTTGCACTCAAAAAAAAAGTTGCTATAAAATAATTATAAAGAAACCTAGGGGTCTTTTAAAAAAATATATACAATAATAGTTTATTTAGGTGGTGGTTCACGTTTAATTGGTCTTTGTCTATGAAAATCTTGTTTTTGTACTTGCATACGTTCACTAAAGTATATAAAATGATTTTTAAGTTCAGCTTTTAAAGATTTTTTTTGAAAATGTTCTTCAATTATTTTATTATCTTCTCCACTATATGGAGTCCATGTTGGTGATTGATTTTTATCAAATGGATTTGGAGCTGCATTCCAAAACCATTGTACTTTTTCATCTGACATATTGTTTTCTATAAAGAAAAATTACATATTAAAATAAGACAAAAAAAAAACACAGTCTATAATCGACTACCTTTGCTTTACTTTGCTCGATAGTTAAAATGCAAAAAAAAAAATCTTTGTTGTTTCTTTTTTGCGAGGCGACACAGAAAGAACGAATAAATATACTTGAAAAAAACCAACAGCGACTCATTGGATGTTTCCACAGGTATGATGAAAGAATCATAAAAGAAAGTGTTTTTTTGTTTTTTCTAAGAAACATAAGTTTCTCTCGTTGGAAGAATAGTTTTATTGTTACATCATATGAATACCAACAAAACTTGATGTTTTAACTGAATGATTGATTCTTTATGTATATGTATATATCTATGTCTGTGAAAATAATGAATGTTGTGTCAAAAGAATTCCAGAATAATTGTAATGTTGTAAGATAACAGCCGACTGATATAATCATGAGTATGGTACAATAAATAAATAAAAACAGCAGTGATAACTTACATAAACGAGAAAGAATAGGCGAGACATAAAAATACATAAATTACTTTTGTTATTTCTATATTACAAAGGAGATGATATGAGAAAAATAAGTTATATAAACATGTATAGATGAATAGAAATGATATACTCAATATAATAATTGTATTAATGACAGAAAGAGTGTAAAGATTTACTAAGCTACATCTTATTGATATCGATTTATATCAGTAGTTCTTATGTATGTAAATCAATCGTCTGTCTATCATAGTGATGATCCATAACATCAATTGTATAGTATGTTTGCCTGGTCTTCGTTGGTGTCTAATTGAAAAATGTAAACTGACATGTCTGTCTTTTTTTTATATGATGATTCTATAAACAGTGAAATGCTTTTTTCTCGTCTATATACATGTGTCCCAGCCCATCAATTATCTATTCTGCCAGATGCAATCAACTTTTGTTCAGTCTCGCGCCTCAATTGAACGATATTATCGTCTGTACTACTCACACATACTCATGATTAATCTTTTTTTTTTCTCGTTCTCCTTAGAGAAGATGATGCTTTTTCCTTTCACTTATCTGATTTGATAGAATAAGCAACAACGAACATCTTCGCTTCTTACTACTAAGACGGTCATTTCTTGTCTGATGACAAGCACAGCATTTTGACGACAACAAAAATCATTAATCCCATCTATACAATTATAAATTCGAGAATATGAGTACATCGTGCCCTGGTTTTCTTGATCGATATGGAATATGGAACAATGGTATTAAATTTCTTTTGTTTTATTATATGAATTTATCAGTTATAGGTTCTCACATTAGTTTAATGTCTGAATATAAATAGAGTAAATTATACCAAATAACATATTTCCTGTATGGAATTCTTAGATAAAACGATTCATGAGCTTTGGTTTACATAGATACCTTAAAATTGTCTCATCGTAACTAATTAGATGTGTTGAGTGTAGAGAAGACAAGCCCAGTTTTTATACATCAATCCTATAGTTAATGCTTCAAATTTTTCTTTTTGTTTTCTATTTGCAGGTTTCGATTGTTCATTACCTCGTATTTGTTGTGGTCCAGACACTGATCGTTATTGTTGTATTCCATCTTCAACATTACATTTATCGTCTGCATCATCATCATCATCTTCAACGTCATATCAATTACTTGATGATTTAGATACTTATACAATTCGTACATCAAATGATTTACTTAATGAAAAATGGTTTTTCATCCAATCATGTACTGTTGGTATATTTCTTGCTATTATTTTACTTATTTTTGTCATTATTTATTTATGTTTAACATCAATACGTTATACTAAACGTCAAAAAGAAATGTCTATTATTGAAGCACCTTTACCATCTAGATCTTCACTTTTAATTGATTCAAAACGATCTGTATCAAATCGTATATCAACAATAAGTAGTACATCAAGTGATGCTAAATCTCGATGTACAGATATATCAGTAGTCTTAAATACTCCACTTAATCTTTATCCAACAACAAATAGTCGTACGTCAACAACATCATCATCTTATTATATATATCCGAATGAATTTGAATATCTTTGTAAATAAAAAAAAAACACAATAAACAATATCTCTATATATTTATTGTATAGTTCATTAGTGACTTTTTTTGGTTTTTTTTTCTTTGGTTTAGTTTATTTAATATGTTATTAGACAGCAAAAAAAATTGAAATAAAATTAAAAAAAAAAGACAACTGTATCACATATATACATGAGATTAAAGTAAAGTACAAGAGTCTTTATCATCATCGTCATCTGATGATCGTTTCGATTTATTTTTCGATTTTTTCGATTGTCGCAAAGATGAACCAGTCGATTGACTAGAATTTACTAAAGTTTGGTGTTGCTGTTGTTGTTGTTGTTGTTGTAATTGAGCTTCATGAAACAAACGTTCTTCTTCATTATGTAATGCTATAGCAAGATCACGACTAAATAAAATAAAATAAACTAAAACAAAAAGAAAAGAATTTATTAAAGAATTAAGACTTACTCGCGAGAAGAATCGACTGCTTCTGGTTTTCGCCATATTCGTCCATAACCATCCGTAAATAAACTATCATTATCAATATCAGTTAATGTTTCAAATACAATTGATTTATGATCTAAATAACCTTGATCAGAAACAAGTACAAGAAGTTGATTCTACAAAAAAAAATGATTATATATTGAGCAATTTATAAGTAGTTCTAGTCTACTTTAATCAATCTAAATGGTTTATTCTTCGATGATAGAGAACTCTTCAAAATTGTTATTCACAAGAAAATTGTCAATAGATATTCTAATGTTTGACAGCTCTATTCACAATGACATGTGTAGCTCAACAAGGAAAGAGGCTGACAACCTAATCAACCTATCATAACAGCTTTTGAACACTAGTATGAAATTTATAACATAAAAAGCCACATTAAATGAACTACATAATGATGGGTTCATCGTGTTAAAAGCTTTTTCTCTTCTTGGGTTATAGAATTGATAGTGAGAAGAGTTGTAATTGACTATATTTTCCTCTTTTACTCGAGCGCATAAGATCCGCTTAGTCTCAGTGAGCAACATTTTTAAGGTTGTATATATGGCAAAAAATTCTACATGTATAGTCTTAAAGATACTTTTGGAAAATACTAAATATTTTTTTCATTGAGGTCAATAATTCTAGTTCAAAACAGTATTTGTTTGACAACGTCTTTATGAATACAAACTTTGACGAAGATATTATCATCGAGAAAAAAAAATGAACTTGATTGATTAGAGTCGATTTAAGATAGTGAATTTTTTTTAATTACTTGGTTTTTCCATATTGTACTAAAATGATTATTACGAAAAAAAACAGCTAATTGATTATCACGCATTGTTTGATTTAATTGAAGAATACCATAATGTGTTAATTGAGAACGATTTTCATCGAGAAATTGTTCAATTAATAAACCTTCAAAAAAACAAACATTGAATACTAGATACTTCATGAATTTCTCTAATCAGATTTATTACTGTCGGAAGCTGAAGATAGGAATCAAACGAAGAATATTGAATATGTAAAAAGAAAAACCCGTCCTAAAGTTTATTCAACTCCAGCTAAATCTGATAGACCGATATAAAAAGAAAAAAACATTCTCGTTTGGCTGAGTGATACAATGTTGCCGAGAAGTACAAATTGAAATCGTTGAATATTTTTTTAGAACGTCTCAAAGAATGTTTTCGTATTTATTCAATTACTACCGATTGATAGAGTTTTCTAAGGACTATCTCTCTTTTTTTTCACACGACAGCTTTAATGCAAACGCTTGAAAACAACAATATTTTAGCTTAGAAACTTGATCCACTTCAATATGTTGAATATTCTTGGTTTGATTTCTCTCCGAAACTTTCTATAGAAATAAATTCTGATTAAGTTAGAAGTTCATTATATAAGAATCATCCAATACATTTTACTAGTTTGACAATTTCTTTTAAGAGAGCAAAAAAAACTGTTTCTTTTTACTTTCTCGAACAAGTTCTTCTCGTTCGGAATGTCGTTGTCGAATCATTTTTTCAACTAATTGATTATAACTTGGTGCATCTGTAGTTACAATCGTTCGTAATTCTGTATCTTGTGGATCAATAACCCATCCATGAAATAATTGAATATTAAGTAAATCAAATATAATACATTCAGGTGTATATTCAAATTTATCTACACTGAAAAAAAAACACAAAAGACATACAAAGAAAATATTTCTTATCTTTTTTCGTTTACCCATCAAATTTCAAATTAACATCTAATCCTGTTTTAAGTTTATCAAGTACAGCAAGTGCATCTTGAACATTGTGTTCATAATTAATTCTATCTTCCTCAGATAATTTCTAGAAAAAAAAACATATAAAAATTGCTTTTTTTTTTTGTTGTTTACCGATTGATCATGTTCGAGAATGTGTTCAGCAAGTAATGTTATAACTCGTTCTGTACTTATTGCATCTCTGTTTGGATCAAGAATAATCTATATTAAATAATTAATTTAGAAATTTTATTTTTATTTTTATTTTTTTTATAAAGAAGTTTTTGTTTTACTCGTTTTCTAAGTAAAAGAATATTAAATATAGCAAGAAGAGGACAAGGACCATTAACATTTTGTAGAAGTATTGGTAAATATTCAAAATTAAAATCAATCCATTTAATTAAATGAAAATCATTATCTTCGGACGGTTTTATATCAGCTTCTGCTTTGGATTCTATTACTTGTGAATCAACATTAGACATATCTTTACAACATGAATTTGACTGACTATTTATCAATGCTGATTCTTGTTGATCAGATGATACAATAACATTTTCCGTAATTGAACAAGATAAATCATCAACTTTTTGTGTTGCTTGATCTGATAATAATTCTGTATTAGACATGATTATTGAAGAAAGTATTTAATATAAAAATTTAATTAAATATCAACACGCAAATCTCAAAGGATGATAGAATATCTAGTAAGAATCAAGATGATTCATCTCGAAATATTACTGGTTTGACATTTGATGATAATATTTATTTTTATATTTTCTTTTTCTTGTTTTTTAATTTATTATTAGCTTTTATGAAAGATGATTAATCAATAAATATCATTTATTTTTATTAACGACATCTATTATTTAACAGAAGATTAAAATGGCGATGAAAAAATATTGTGTCAAAATTATTTATAAATCATACATTTTGATCAGATAATAATTGTAGAAGATACATGAAAGATAGAATTCAGCTGTCTAAAAAAGATAAACAAATAATAAACAAATATGGCTGTCATTCAAATACTGTCAACGATATATCAATTAACATAGTAACATTCGCCTTAAATCATTAATCATAATGAATCGCAATATTTTATATAGATTGAAAGCAACACGGAAGATTTTTTAATTTATAGTGCATGTGAATTTGACTATGTAAATTAAAAATTTTATAAAAAAAAACATTATTGTTTAATCTTATATCGATCACATTGAAGAATTGAATGAAAATCGTGTCCTTTTTTTTCTGATGATAAGAATTAGCTAACGAAGGAAAATCTTAAGATGATGATGAAAAAAATGTTGAATTCATATTTTGTTCAGTGCTAGAGCATCTATAGATTAGGACAAACTCCTAAAAGTTCATGCTGACGACAAGATGTGATCAAGATATTGACTTATTTTCTCTGTATAGATCTCGATGAGAGACTAGCTTATGCACAAAAGTTCAGTATCTCTGTGACATACAACTTCCTAAATACACCTGCTTTATGTTGGTATCAATGAAATACCATTTAAAATCATCATCTTTGAAGGATATTGTAATCTATCGATCCTTTAAGACTGGATACAAGATGAAATCAAATGCTGTTAATCGTCTGAAGACCTTCCTTCATAATACTTAATGACAGATATGCTAAACTATTTTTCATTGTACTATTTTGAATACCTTTACTGAGTTGAGTAGATATATTTTCTAATTCTTTATTATATGAATAATCATCATACTTTAGAAATATCCGACATTTATTTTGATACACTGCGCACTGTGACAGCAGTCGGATAATTTTAACTGTATGACAATAAATTTTTTTTTTCATGATTGTTATATATTTTTCATAAGAAAATTCCTAGTTGAAACCTGCAATTACAAAACATAGAAACTGATTTCGATTCGGACTGATATTTTTATCATAAGTTACAAAGAATTATGAGCCTTTATTTTCTTATAGAAGATTCAATTTCATTAATTTAAAATTAACGAACATTACATTACAGATTTGATATAATCATTCCTCACATGTTTCTCTATTTATAAAGATTGTTGCTTGTAGTGCACACACTAGACATCTTGAAGTAATGTCAAAATAACAAAGATTTTTTTGTTTTACTTATTTGAAAAATCAACAGAAATTGGAAAATCTATATTCGTTAAATCAATTGTTTATGATCATTGAATGTTTACTTTTTGCATAACTGTCTAACGCTTGTCTATACTACTACCAATAGAAAAAAATTGTTCAACATCTTTTTCTCTAGTGGAAGTAATGTGCAAAAACCGTAAAAGATATAAATGAGTTTTATGAAAAGTCCACTGACTCTCATTATTCTAGAACGAGTTGGTTGATAATTGTTTTTTTATTAAACAAGCAAAAGTAACTCAATAAGCGTTTAGGAAGCGACAAAATAGATTCAATAATCAATATTCATATCGTGTTAACTATTTCATAGAATACGAAAAAAACTTCGATTGATTGTAGCAACCGACAGATCAAGATGAAGTTCAGATATAAGAATATTGATAGACGGCTTATTATTACTTTTTCTTTCAACACATGTTATTTTATCGATCTTCTCATGTCAGACAATCTGTCTATACGCTCATGTACATTTTTATATGCTAATATCAAAGGAAGAATATTTGATAAAATGATATCGTACACATCTTGTATCATACTAATCACAGATCTAATACAATGTTATAAGACTCATATATAATCTAACTGAGATTTCTAGAATATTTTCTCCAGCTTGTTAGTTTCTATATACTTGGCTGATTGAAAAAATCATACATTTTATTTCTATTGAATTTGATCTGCCATATAATGTAAAAAAAAAACAAATAAACAATTTCAAATAAGAGTCCATTCTCATAGCCTGCTGCTCAGAAGATTGAACGATAGCACAGAATTTTTGCTGTAGGATCTCACATTTGCAGCAAGTGCAGATTTTCAAACTTTGATCTGAAACTTTGCCCGCCCCGAGGATGTCAATTAAACTGATTTGCATAAAAAATTTTAGGATTTTTGGACTAAGCTTCTACGATTTATGAAGCTTTCAAAAAATGCATGCTATATATATGATCTATGAAAAATCTGGTCTTGTTGCAAATGTGTGATTCTACAGTGAAAAATTCACTGCAACTGTTCAACGTCGTCAGAAACAGATCTTATGAACGAACTCTTTTTATGGTAGACATATTTCATTAAATTCTAGAAAATACATTAACTTCTGGCCGAAAAACGAATCCACATCGACAAATGTTCTCTAGTTAGTAATAATTGCACCTATCGAATGCAGCCAATGAAATTAAGATAAATTACACTGTAGTTCAAGATAATAACGATATTTACTCTATAAAACAGGAAATCTTAATAAAATCTGAGTGATGAAAATGAGATCAAACATTCTTTTTATGATAAAAAGAAAATCTTGTATAATTTCTAATAATAACTTTTCTAAGATAAAAGTGAAGACAGCTTCTCAAGATCTTCTTATTTATTATTCAGAAAAATCTCATAAAATCTTATGATAAGAAAATGCGCAAATATCACAAAAGCCTTTTTATGATCTTGATAAAATTTTTTCAACCGGTATCCTTCAAGCAGTACCTTTTATATGGTGTCATTTATAAAGTATAAAAATAAGTTTCTTAAAATAATGAAAACTGTTTAGTAATATTGGTATTACATGTAGTTACGTGACATATGATATGTAGAGAGCTAAAATTTTAATATAGAGTTGATCTCGGTCAAAACTCTCAGCAAGCTGAGAGATGTTTCTGATTTTGCCAATACAGTTAATTCTAGAAGTCGGTATTAATATATAGTTCTAGTTTAAGTTATTTAATTTCTTTCTAGCAAAATAGAATAATAATAAATTCTTGTATGAAGTAACCAATTAAAACAATGTTTTTGATTATATTAGTTCTGTTTTGAAAGATTGAAAAAACACGATCATGATAGAACAAACAACATTTGATTAAAACTACAAAGAAAAGGTTAACGAAAATGCAGAACAACAAAGTAGGGTATCAGTGATACTTATAATAACGAATAAGGACATTCACGTTTCAGAATCAATTTTCGCAGCAACACGAGCGCAAAATTCGTCTTCTAATTGTTTTGAATCTAAATAAGTTCTCCTGACAGTTAAGAAAAATCTTACAGCACTACATTGACATTCTGTTCAAGCATTTGTTGCTAGCATCGAATGAATTTGTCAAATTACACTAGAAAAGTAAGGCAATACGTCAATATTTTATTTCTAAAACGTACGAACCAGACCGACAGCTCTGATCTCGACATCTAGCACATGTACTATGAATATCAACCTCTATGGGTATCGCAGTATACGAGTAAAGAATATTGCTAGAGGATATCAAAATTGATTTTACGTTTGTTTTATTTAGAAGGTTTGTTAATATAACTTTAAACTTTCTAATCTTCTGTAGCAAACAGAAGTTTCAAACAATAAAGTTGTTGTTTTTATCAACTAACAAAAAAGAGAATTCTTTTCGCATAAAACAATAAATCGATTTCACTACTATTTTTGTATTATTTTCATGACTTTAAACAAATGACGCTGTTTAATAATAGACGACGAAAAAAACAATCAGGTCAGATATGAGTAAGAAGTATGATAAGGATTAGAGTTTTGAGTGGATTATAAAAGTTTGCGAAGATCAATAAATAATAAGCATTTGCTTTTAACAAAGGTCTGTATATTGATATCCTTTTCGTTTTCACTGTTTTCGGAAGTAAATATTCTCTGTATACCTATTCACTCTATGTAATTCTTCTTCCTCGTTTGTCAATATAGACATTATATATATATATCTCTATCATAAAATAATATTGATTTACAATCGTTTAAATGTATATAACTAAACATATAGTTATATCCTATTGAAAACATTGAGGTAAGACAAATCTAAATCTTGTACGAACTAATTTTTCTTTCTTTATCACAATCATGTTAAATATTTAATTTTATAATAGGTCATGTATTTCTCCAAGAAAAAAGTGACATCAATAATACCATCAAGAATCAGATCTGATACAACTGATCAAATTATATCAGACCAAAATGAATCACGTTCGAGTTCTGTTCATAGCGGATCGTCACATCATATTGTTAATGTTTTGACAGATAGACAGACGACAGTCACTAGAAAAGTCAACTGTTGTCGACGATGTTGTACAAAAAAAAATCTAAAAGAACAAGCTTTATTAATAGCAACAATTGCTGCTGTTATACTTGGTATTATTATCGGAGTTGCTCTTCGAAGTCTTAAATGTTCTACAGGTGAAATGACTAAAAATAGAATTTATCAAAAAGTTTTCAATAGAAAAAAAGAATTTGAAAATTTATTTTTCACATGATACAAAAAACTTATGTTTGATTATAGACGATCGCATTGATGGATGTCGTATTACCAAAGAAGATATAATTCACATCGATTTTCCCGGCCAAATCTTTGTCAATATACTTAAAATGCTTATACTTCCATTAATTGTTTCAAGTATTATTTCATCATTAGCTCAACTTGATGCACAATCTGCAGGAAAAATGGGTGTTCGAGCAATTATATATTATTTAGCAACAACATTGATTGCAGCTATTGTTGGTATTATTCTTGTTTTAACTATACGACCGGGATTACGTGTTGGTACAGTACAAATTAAACCTGATTCGAAAGCAGCTGAAGGTCGAACAGTTGATACAGTATTAGATTTATTCAGGTAAAAATAAATAATAATAATAAGAAAAAAAAACAAATACTTTTTTCTTATAATAATATTTAGAAATCTATTTCCTGATAATATTATGGAAGCCGCATTTCGTTCAGTAAGTATTTTTATAAAAACAATAATTAATAAAATTATTTGCATTGCTTAGTTTGCTACTGATCTTAAAGTTAATAGAACATTAATTGCTGGTCCTAATGGAACAAGTAATATTATTTTAGATTTCTAAATAATAATAATAATAAATTTCATTAATATATAAACATATTTAGGTTATAACAAAACTATTTACAAGGCAACAGTAGTCAAACGTGATAATATTAATGTACTTGGTTTACTTCTTTTTTGTATAGTATTCGGTATACTTATTAGTCGTTTAAAACAAAAAGCAATTATATTAAAACATTTTTTTGAAGCAATGCTTGAAGTTGTTATGCAACTTGTACGTATTGCTATGTTATATAGTCCTATTGGTATTTTTTTCCTTATTGTTGCAAAAATACTTGACATGGATGATCTTCGAGATTTTCTTGGTTCATTAGGTCTTTATATGGCGACAGTTTTAGTTGGTTTATTTATACATGGTTTTATTATTTTACCTCTAATTCTTTTTATTATTACACGTATAAACAGTTTTAAATATATACGTGGAATGAGTCAAGCATTAGTAACAGCTTTTGGAACGGCTAGTTCATCAGCAACATTACCTGTAACATTTCGATGTGTTGAAGAAAAAAATCATATTGATCCAAGAATTTCACGTTTTGTCTTACCTGTTGGAGCAACAGTAAATATGGATGGAACAGCATTATATGAAGCAGTAGCAGCTATTTATATTGCTCAACTTAGGGGAATTCCATTAGATGCTGTGAAAATTATTGTAACGAGGTAGAAAAAGATTCAATCAAATTTAGATACATAGATAGATATGTGTTAATTATTTAGTTTGACAGCAACGTTAGCATCGATTGGTGCTGCAAGTATACCCCAAGCTGGTCTTGTTACTATGGTTATTGTTCTCAATGCACTTGGCTTACCAGCTGAAGACGTTAGAATTATCTATGCTGTTGATTGGCTTCTGTAAGTTGATAAAAAAAATATTTATCTTTTTTTTTTTATTATAATCTCGTTGTGTTAATAAATCTTTTTTTCTTTTGTTATTGTTAGCGACCGATTTCGTACTGCAATCAATGTATTTGGTGATTCGATTGGTTGTGCTGTTGTACAACATTTATCACGTAAAGAACTTAATGCACCTGTAAATCAAGAAACTACAACTGCAGTTACTAATATAAATGATCCAGATACTGTTCGACGAATGTTACTATCTGCAAATACAGAATACGATACAGGGACACCTAATGGCACTGTTATATACCCACCAAATAATTTACTATCTACTACTCATGATAATCCAGCGTTTACAAATTCATCAGAAATAAATAATGATGATCAAGCTAATAATATATATAAGACAAATTTCTAGACATAACTCTAGCACACAATGTTTGTCGAACAAAACAATAATTATTTTGCTATTGAAACTATATGCATTCTTGTTTTTTTTGTAATAATTTTGTATAAAAATAAGTAGATAGAATTTTGTTTGCACATGAATACTGGTAGACTGATGTAATTAATATGATACAATAAAATATTTTTGATTAATATAAAATGATGGGCAAAAGTTTCCATCTCAGTCAATCTCGACCATTTTACGTAGTGGAGATTTAAAAATTTTTGCACACATACTTTACCAAAAAAGTAAGTCATTGGCATTGCAGAGTTGTGATTATTGAATTACAAAGGAAACTATGATGAATAGCATCTGTTTTTGTTGTCAATCTTACAATTGTGGAAAGAAGAAGTATTCTTTATCAAGGTACTCTTCAATATGTAATGCTATTTTTCAACAATTTTTATTTCTTATTTCATTGAAGTTCATCGATCTTGTCAAAGACAATGTTTATTATACTGTAATCATTGATGTGGAAAGAAAACCATTTACTGCCATTTAGTAGTTAATAACTTAGTGATAGTTCAATGAAACGAGTTCAAACTATTTGAGAAATTTTTTCTACCTATGAGTGTTTCAGAAGTGAATCCGGCACTAAAAGGAAATGGAAAATAGACGATAATCTATTTTCATTACAAGAATCTAGAAACCTCAATATTCAAGCAAATATGAACTTATCTTTTGAGTGAAGAAAGATCGTAGATGATAGTTCAGTTACTTTAAAAAAAATATTAAAAATTACTGAAATCTTTATCTTTTCGTAATTAAGAAATAAAAGCTCCGCAATGTCAATGATGTATATTCTTAGCAAAAACCATGTACACAAATTTTCAGACCTGTAATACATACAATGATCGAGATCTATTGACGCGAAGTCTTTTGTTCACTAGTGTAAAATGGATTGAACGGAAAAAGTATTTCTACGTAATCACTATATATTATGAATCTAATAAATCTATTTCATGACATCATCGATAAATATAACAACGTATAGTTTGATTGATTCTATTAGTACTACTAAGGCGATAAACATCTATGACAGTTCTTTTGCAGCTTTAATGAAAGAAGAATATTTATCGATATATAATACTGACTGTATGCTATTATAGAATAAGAATGTCATCAGTCTCCATATGAGAGAAATATCAGCTAAACAGATGAGATTTTCTCCTTTATCTTGTTCATCATCTGTCATTCATCGTTCTTTTGCTTGTCTTCATCATCGAATAGAAACGCATATTGAAGATTAATATATCCTTTATTTTCTTCAATATCTCATCAGCATTTATTCTTTCTTCATGCTAATTGTTTTACTATTACAATGCTTCATAGATTGAACGATAATGGCAAGAACTACTATGATTACGACTACAAGTTCGACAATAATAGTACCACATGGTAAATCACCGAATACTATCTGTAGTGGATTTATTGATATAAATGGCATTTGGAATAATGGTTCGTTTTCTAACATCAATGGCAAAAAATTTCTGTTTTTTATTTTAATTTTATAGGTTTTGTTTGTCCAGTGCAAAATTTTATTCAATATTTTTGTTGTGAAACAAATACATATCATTATTGCTGTGCACTGGATCATTATTTATCAGAAAGAAATTCTCATAGTGAACAAACTTATATGTCTGGTCAATATCAACCATCAAATCATATTATAATTAATGAAAATTATAATAATTCATTTATTAATAGATCTAACATTATAGATAAACAATTTGAACAATTTCAAAAAGTTTTTATACCAATTTTTTTACTTAGTTCAAGTATTCTTTTTCTTATTGGTATAGCTATATGGTTTTGGTTATATAAACATAAAGCATTCTATGCAATGGAACGAGATAATTTTAATAAAAAAAATCAAACATCATCAAGATCATCGCAATCAATGTTTAATAATTTTTTAATCAAAAAGGAAAACAATATTCATATAAATATGAAACCCGACGTTCAACGAATATCATATCCATCAACGGAAGTTTAATTATCATCATACGTATATATTTGTTTAGTAACAAAACATGATTATCTTATGCTTGTTGAAGTAATTAACTGTCGAAATTGATTTATTATATTACGTCAAAACAGTATTCTATGATGATCGTTGTTGTTTGTATTGTTCCGTCCATTGTATTGCGCATTGGTTTTATAGATATTTAAAGAGCTTTTGTTTTTGTGTATTTAAAGTTTGTCGACAACTAGCTTATTTTAATAAAGAAGTAATAGAATTATCCTAAAGTTTATATCTGCAAAAATGAGATTCAAATACATAATGCATTTCCATGATGTACTCAAACTATTTTTATTTAGAAATAAAAACAAGAACTATGGTATTGATATTGCTAGGTTTTTTGTAGTTCTTGATTACAATTATCAATATAATATTTGGCTTGTCAATACAATTAGTTTTTATTAATATAAATCATTAATTTACTCAAAATATCAGACATTTTAATTTGTGCATTGTGTTAGTCAAAACATGAACTCAGATTATTTAATATCAAGAGTAGTATATTAATTTATTTTAAGTCGGAAACAATACTGATTGGTAAATAAATACATACAGACATAATGTGACTTCTAGTTGTAATAAACACATCATTTATATGCTTGTTTTTGTTTGTCAAACTCATCGGTATAATCGAAGTATGTAATAGTTAAACTTTAGAACAACCCATTAAATTTATCACTCTTGCTTCGATATGATTTGATCGACTAAAATACATAATTGAAGTTCATTAGTTCGATCAATTAACTATTTATCGATCATTTTGTGCATATTTCTAATATCTTCATGAAATTATCTTGTTAAATACATGCAATTGTATCAATATTTGGATTGTTAAAATCAAAGATATCTGACCTCATCAATTAATTTATTATTGATGATTTTCTTTACTTTTCATTTTTCATACATCTATGAAACAATATTCTGATTAGATGTATCAGTTACTCATGATTGATTGTTGTCTTGATATTGTACTTGTGAACTATCAATATAATATTAATTTACCCAAATGTAGGTTGCTACATATGTACTACAATGGCTGATCGACAAAAATCGTTCCTCAAGTACTGATCGAATATTTCCATTTCGATAATGGTAGATTTATTAACGACGTCTCGATTCAATACTTGATGATGTTGATGAATAACTAGCAATAATTACGCCACTTGATGCTTTTGATAATTGTGATGATACAAACTCAATTGTCTTTTCTTAAGTATCTGATAAATCTGGATTAATAACAAAACTTATAATAACTTAGAAAGAAAAATGTGTCACATATTCAATCTCAATTATATTATCATCACTAACTATAAAATATCAAGTAGTTGCAATTGATTAGAAACTATGAAATTAGAGTTTATTATCAGAATCACTCAAGTCATAAAAAAAAGATAAAAGATGCTCCAATATGAGAAGTGTAACATAGTGAATTATCTACTTGAATAAAAATTAACCTTGAGATTTCTAGACTGAACATAAATAACTAAAATGGTATATCACTTAGAAAAGTGATTCGATTAGTTAAAATAGTACCTTGAACATTTTAACTTTTTTGACAATAATTATTCAAATTCACAATACACAAAAACGATACTTTGTATAAAACATAAGATGATAATATACTTTATTGCTATTTCGATTGCAGCAAGATCAATGACTACAATTGCATCCGTTAGTTTATTGGACTAATGTTTGATTGATATTACAATAATATTCGTTCTATGTATCTACATCAAAAGAAGTTTGATATTGACATAATGTGAAGGGTGCTAAAATAGCCTTTTTCTACATTGAAATATATTCAATTTTTAATCTTAGCCCTTGAAGATGTTCTACCAAATTCATTATTTAAGGCACCGATTGAAGTGGTCAGTAAAATAAATCAAATGATGGGTATTACTGAAATTATCAGTATTTTAATTACGAAACGATCAGTTTCTTCTATATACATATAAAACAAGCAAAAACTGAATATAAATTTGATCAGTAATAACATACAAATTTGGTCAATGAAAAATAAAGATTTTATCAGCAGAAAAAATTTTTCTATCCATATTAAGTATAATTAAGTATAAAAAAAAATGATTTAAATAAAAAATACACCTCATTTCTTTCTCTCCTAATGAAGTTGTCTTTTTTTGTTGGTAGTAGTTGACAATATTTTAAACCAATAGTCCTACTACTAGTAATGACATATTTGCATATATGTAGTTCTTACATTTCCGGTTTGAAATGCTCGAACGATTTGTTATAACTTTATTATACCATCATGACATATTTTTTGTATGCACCTTTTTTGTTTTTACATTTTCATCAATTCTACAAAGTTTATCATAATGATCGTCGTATCTAGTTTCAGTTTTATAAACAATAACTTAATTACTGTCTGCATGATGTAATAGACGAATACTTGTTCTATATTGATGTTCATGACGCTTGGCTTGGTTACATCTTTAATAAAACAGTTCTTATTTTTCTTTTTATTATTCCTACAGCGTTTTGACTATTCATTAGCATTATTAAATATAACCTCGTTAACCTCATGGTGTTAAGTTTTTTTGAAAGGTCATTCATTATCATTTATCATACAATTTTCTTCCACAATCTCTTGGTCTTATACATCACTTTCATATTGAGCAATTTCTATCACGTCTATTTTTATTTACTCGTTGATACTGAACTAAAGTTGTAGGAAAGAATAGTTGCAAAGTGTACAGATATGTATATCGCATAAATCATTTGTGCTACACAGTACAAGAAAAGAAGGAAAGGGGGAGAAAAAAAAGTAAATCATACTATAACGCATTTCAATTTCTATATTTATCTTTTGATTCATCTGACTGTTAGTGCATTTTGTTTACTAACTTTTAAATTTATTAACAAGCCTACTTGATCATTAACTGATCATTTAAATTATTTTATGATTTTATGATTATTTAATTCATATGAAAATGGTATGCAAAATAACAAGTACAGACATATTGATATGATTATATTTTAGTATATCATTAAAATATGAAAGAAAATAATTTTGACAAGTATCAATATTATGCTTTGATTTCTCATTCTTTTGTTCAAACAGATTTCATATTCTTACAATTGAAAGAATTACATAATATATTTTATTTGTTGTGTTCGAATATAATTCAATCTTGACAGAAACTTAATTTGCAACGACAAAATATGATGCTACTCTATCAATTAGAATTGAATATTTCAATTTTTATCGAGACTAAGTGAACTAATAAGATGATTATCATTTTTAATTCTCTAGCTATTGGTGTCTTCTCATTTGACTTTTTCAAGTTTGAAATTACTCAATTTTCGAAAGTTAAATTTTACCTATAGTATCTATTATAGCGGTATGAACATTTTGATCCATTATCTAATGTTATGCATCTATTCTTGATAATAACCTTGTTTTTTCTTTTATTGTTAGGTTTTCTGCCTACATATTTGTTTTTGAAAAGCGTGATAAATAGTATATATATAAAAAAAATATGAGACTAGCAAAGAATGAATCATCATCTAATGACTCGGATGTATATTATTGACTACTAGAAATATTTGAAGCAAATAAACACAAGCGTCAATACGATGTATTCATCGTTGAAAAAATACATACTATTGGCTATGCAATGATGCATGCAATAATATAAAAAGATGCACAAGGCAATCAAAATCATATATGTTTGGTTTACCTATATAGAAAAAACCAGCTTTATTTCACTATCAATCTGATTTATTTCGACAGACGATAATTATCACTTCACAATGGCTTCTTCATCTTCTTCGCCTGAACGTCTTAAAGGTCTTCTCTCCGTAACTGTACTCAAGGCAAATAATTTAGTCAAAAGTGATTGGTTCGGTGAGAACGATTGTTATGCGGTTGTTTCAATTGAACCTCTTCCGATGGGAAGCGATACGAAATCTGATAAGAAGAAAGAACAAACGGAAACATATCAGAAAACACAGATTCACAATGGATCCAATCCTATTTTCAATGAGAAATTTGTATTTCCTGTGCCACAGAAATTAGAAGCTTTATACGTTCAAATATGGGATGCAGATTATGATAAAGACGATCTATTGGCTCATGGAACTTTAAGTTTACTAGACGATGAACAGGGCGGTCAATATGATACGAATTTGAACAAAGAATGGCTTCATATAGCAACCGTATCAATGCTCACTGAAAACGGTGGAGATGGTGGTACAGTACAACTCGTACTTCGTTTCGTTCCTGAAACAACTGCTGTGTATATGGGCAAAAAATTCAATGCTGCCCAAGCAGAAATCAAGAAAAAAATAACGCAGCAAGTAGTTGCAAAAGCAACTGACCTTGCCACAGAAAAAATTCGAGCATACGTTGGAATTGGTGATTAATACTTACAAACTTAAGACTTATGATAATCTTTTGACTTTTATCGATGTAAGCACAATATTAGCTTAGGAAAACGACACATTTGCATTTGTTATTCTTTGAATTTTACAGAAAATAAAGACTAATTTGCGAAAGATGAACCATGCATAATATTAACAAAATTAGAAATAGAAACATTAAAATGCAGCATTCTAGTGTTGTACTCTTTAGCATGTAAAGAAATATATCTTAACTGTTTTAGATTTCGAAGATCAATCACAAGATTAACATCATTTTGTTTATAAATTACAAAATTTTGAGTATTTTCGACAAAGTATATTATCATGACATTTAAGAAAAGAGAATATGCAAAAAGTGATCATATTCCAGGAATCATTGTCTTTTTTTCTGGTTCATATTTCATCATCATCGGTATCATGTATAAATATCATTGAAGGCACTTAAATATGGATCAACGGTTTTCAATTGAACATAAATCTTTCAGATTTATTAAATATAAAGATTTATGTTTCTGAATTTGTTGAAATTAAAAGAGAAACATTTTATATAAATTGAATATTAGTACATATGAACTTTCATAATGAACATCAACTAATGTTATTGTATGGTAATAGCAAGCCAGTCTAAGCTATAATAATCAATCGATTTCATCGAATTGGAAGGATATGGCAAAAGTTTTGTGCCATTAATAATTAATGATCTATTAGCTAAGTCTGAGTATAGGCACTATCGATGATTGGAACACAATGATATTCATTTTACTGTTCATGTTAAACCAAAACATGAACTTGTAAACATTAACAAATATATTAATTTTTGTTAAGACTGAGTCACAGTCATAATCTTATCTTTCTTTAGACAAAACAATATTTGCAGTATTGTATTTTCTCTGCGCATCAGGTCACCGTTTCAGGATGTGTTCAACGAAGACTTTACAGCGATGACTAATGGAACAATTATCCATGGATAATGTACGCATTTCAATCTATTTGACAATCGTAGCCACACCCAAAAAATGGCTCGATTATAGCCATAGGATATTTTTTTCTCAGACACAAACTATCTTATGTGTCTAAAAAGTCTTGAACGATCTCATATTTTGTTTCAAATACTCAGAATATCCCAAAACTAGTGGCCGATGTACTTTAATATTTTGAAAAAAAAGTTTTCTGTCTATATGGATTGATGGTATAAACAACATTCTATTTTTCTGTACTCTTATATTATTCTTCAACTAATATCACATTAATAAAATTTTAATAAAACTTATTTGGTTATGATATGTGACGGTTACATCAGTTCATATTGTCGTCGATATGTATTCTCTGCTTGATTTTCTGTTTGGTCTTTTCACCACTTGTCTTTATTCTTTTTTCTCGACCCTTTTAATGCCTAACTTTTTACACACATGTCTGGTTCACGGTGCTTGCATTGGTAGTTCATTAGTATGTACTAAAAAACTTAAAGAAATGAATTTAGATTACGTCTCGCTACTGTTCATCTTCATTTTGAATGAATAAGAAAAATTTTTACTTCTACATTAAAATGCAAATTGTACTTTATATTCAAGAAAGAGTTTTTCATGATCAATTGTGTTCTGTTTCTAGTGACGAAGCTCCTTCTCGTATGACAGTTGAAAGATGGTCGAAATGTTTTTCTTAAGATCAATAAGAGCTGGAAGACGAAGCTTGAACTACTTGTTTCCGCATTTGATTTTCGTTTCGCTACAGCCACTTTTTGTATGTTCTAATATATATATAGACAGGTACGCATTATAGGAGAGAAAAATAAAGAGGATATCTATCGAAGATAAATATGAACTAATATAACCATCACACATCACAACCAAACAGGTCCTATTGAAATTTTATTAATACGATATTAGTTGAAAAATAATAGAGCAGCACAGAAAAGAGCTTCATGGTTGCTATCATTCCATATAGAGAGAAAGTTTCTTTAAGATTTTTATAAGGATTTGAAGTATCTTGATCGCTAGTTTTGGTATGTCCTAAATACTATTGTGCACAATTGATGTTCTCGAGATCAATACCTTCTCATATTCATCGTTTATTCACATATAAAATGGATGTCAATCAAGTTACATAAGATTGCAGATCGTATATCAGATAATCACTAATGGACAATGGCATATGATCTATAATGGCTAATTCAGCTTTCAATGATTGATACATTGACTCACGATTCATCATACGCATTTCGTACAGTTCTAGAAGACAATGACCATCCAGAAGTGGGTATAAGAAAAGCATGATACTATCAAGTCCGTTTGTTAGAAAGAATGATTGAACATGATAATTTGTCCAATGAGTAAGGCAGTGGGGCAGTTCGCTCTATAAATAAATAAAATAGGATAGAAAAATTTGAAAAGAATCCTTTTACTCGTATTTATTTTCTGGCATAGATTGTCTGTAAAATTGATAGCTTATTGATTATTCCTTTATTCTATTGTAGAATTATGAAATGAGAAAAATACTTCTTAGTCTCCTTTAGGTTCAACTAGAAATCATGAGATAATTTGTATCGATGAAGGCACAATCGACTAATATTTCTCATAATCTTATCATCAGTCAAAAAAATATTTTCTACATTTGAAGAGAAAGTTTTTCTTAGATAACATTTTCATAAGTATTCCGTTTCATGTGACACACTTTATTTTCAATTGAACTAGAATCGAAAACAACTTTTAGTTTGATGACTTCTTCACTTATGAGGTTGATAAAAAAAACTTACACGATTAGAGTTTGCTCGATCAGTGTCACAGTGTCTTCAATGGGTTAAGAGATGTTGGAAGATATACTTTGCTGGTCTTTCTCTATAGATTCTATCTTTGAATGACTAGATTTCATTTGACGATGCTGATCAATTTCCTTTGTTAATTTATCATACACCAATTTAAATTCGTTCTTGACGAAACCTACGTAGACTTTTCCGCTCATCATAATACCGGGTCATTCGTCGGGTTTATAATGAGATTTCATAATCAGTGGAATCAAACGACAACGTCGTTCAAATGTACAATGTGCTTCTGATTGATAATAGACATTTTGTTTGTATATATCGGACATACATATGAGAACAAATTCTGAATTTTCAATAGCTTCTGCCATTTCAATCATTGTAGCTTCATGCATCTGATCACGATCAATCAAAACATGAAATCAATCTCGAAAAGTCTTTCATGAATTTGATAACATAATTGTCGATCGCTATGTGAATAACTTATCATAATATCATATTGATACGATTTTAAAGTTGTCGATTTAGCAACGGTTTCACCTTCTTTGTCTAATTTCCAAAGAAGACCTTCAGCAGCTCGTTGTAAATTTGATTTATCCAAATTAGTATTACTTTCTAGATTTCGAATTTGTGTCATAAAATCTGTATCTTTTCTGAGAATCGTTAAGGCATCATTATTGAACGAAAGTGCAAGAAGAATTTCGAGAACTATTGTTTGTACTTTAATCAGATCAGATTTAGTTTCAGTGATACATCGCATAAATATGGGAAATACATTTTGTTTTATTAATTCGACTTTGACTTGATCATGTTGAACAAAATCTAACGAAAAATAAAAGGACTCGTATGAAGAAATTGTTAAAAGCAAAATATAACTCACTTTTCAAACTTTGTAATACACTATAGAAGCGTTCCATTTTCTTCGGATCATCAATTGTATTTGTAAGAAATTTAAGGTATATAGACGCAAGTTTACTGGGAGTTTCCATCGTTTTAATATCTGGTTTTGGCATCAATTTACCCAAACAACGATATAGATTCAATTGTGTTTCATCTTGTTGAACATCGGCCATTCGAAGTAGCATTGAAACTAAATTCGGTATAGTTTTCATAAAAGTTAATAGGTTTGGAATCAATGTAAAATCATATAAGTGTTGTATGATACGTCTTTTTATCGAAATAACATTCTAATCGTTAGACGAATGTTGTAGCATCGATGACAAAAATGATGTCCAATGAGAAACAAATTTATAATAATCATCGTTAAATTCTTTACTTGAAATATTGATAGTTTCCCATTCGAGAGGACGAATAAGCGAATAGGTTAAATGACGTATCATAGCTCCAACCGTTTTAGAGCAATGTATAATTAAATCTGCAGAACAATTTATCATTCATTGATTAAAAGGACTTAGTAATAGTTCTGAATCACGGTTATCTGAATAATTTTTGACATACAATGTACCTGTACTAAGAATCAGTATTTGTCGTTGATTGAGTTCTTGTGAAAAATTATGTTTCAATTTTTTTATCATTTCAATAGAATATGAAGAACATAAACATTTACAAACAGCTAAAATTAATGTTCTAGTTGATGAATATTCTTTTATTATGCTTTGTAGTCTTTCGAAATATTGAAATGCCATTAGTAGGATATGAATCGAACTTAGAAGAGAATCATTTAAGTATTTGCCGTCGGTACTAATCGCGTTGAGACAATTGGCAAGTTCATCAATTAACGGTTAATGGAAAAGAAATTGTTTAACTAGGTGAGCATTTGTATTATTGATATGTTTGCTGATATTTGCAAATAATGCTGACAGATCACGTAACAATTTGCATGCAATATCTGTATATTGTCTTCTATGAAGATAATCGATAATGACACAATCACGTAGGATAATAAAGAGCGGATGTATAATAAGTCCAGGATCGGCAAGGTGTTTATTCTGAGATGAAAACTGAACGAATATGGGAACGATTTTTTTGTGATAAATGTAATATTCACAGGGGAATTATTAGATTGCTTTATTTCGGAAAGGAATGCATCAAATGATGCATTGAGTTGTTCGACGGTGACAGTTGCATCTTGTTCTCAAATTGTACCACAATTTGAGAACAATTTTGTACTCATCTTTTATGGTTCATTTGAGAGAAAAACGTAACTATTGACAGTTCAAGAAACTTTATAATGTATATATAAGTAAAAGAAAAGAATGAAAATAATCCCCAGATATCACTCAAGTGATGACTCGAACTGAGTTTTAGAAAATGATTTTCTAAAGCAATATAATTATTTCAAGCGTATCAATCAATGGACGGTCTCTTCTCATATCTAGCAAGTGTACAAATAAACGTGCAATATATCTTAAGAAAGAAAACTAATCCTTAAAAATAAAAAAACGAAAACTTGTGTTTTTTTTTGCATGGGCTTTTAGGCGCACATATACATACACATGCAACTTTCTCTCATAATCACAGTCAGATTCTATCCTGAGTGATTAACTACGTATGAACACCATTTTATGATGAAGGTGACATAGTCGAGGTTTCTTTCCATACGGGTTCTCTCTTCAGTTTTATTAAAATGTATCAGATTAATAGAAGCTGCTGTGAACGAATTTGAGATTTCTTTGAAAAAAATATGTAACAATATTTATTTGCGTTACCTTGACAATCTTGATTGGCTACGTCTTCCACTTGCTTTCTTTCACCGAAAAGCAGACAACGAGAGAATAATTGATAGAACCACTTTCTTTCTCTTTCCACATGTCATATCTTTGATGTAACGTTTGCTTAAATTGATCCTCCTCTGAACAGAAGAATATTGTTCTCATCTCTACTATTTATGCCTGGAAATGATGCATTGGTGCAGAACATTGTTCAATGCGAAAGATAAATCTCATGTACATTTAGAACTTTTGAAATATGGGTGTGGATGTAATGTGAGTCTTCTTTCTATTGACACCCACACCTTAGAAAGAAATTAAATAGGAAATCTTCAAAAATAGTTCGATTCTGAACTATAAAAATAGAAGATATTGACGGAATGCTGACACAGTAATTATGTATAGACTATCTGATAATAATTAGGTACCGTAATTACGTCACACGAATCAGATTACAGTTTATTCGTAAATTTGTAGTGTCTGAGGGAAAAAATAAGGCAGCTGACTCTCTCTCTTTTATTGCTATGTTCTATGCTATATCAATAGCACCAATTATCAGAAAAGAGAAGCATCCATTTCACTAAGATTTATGTACTGTACAAGCAACATTGATAATTACATTCAATGCAGTGCTCTATTCGCGGAAAAAGAGAAGTCCAGAATACCTGATATCATGCATGGTAATCTCTACAAGTTGTTATGATAATTCCTCTTGACTCTCGTCTAATATGACTGCTAGACAGGTTATTATTATCTAATATTACACTACTCTTTGAATAATATTCTTTTGGTCAATCATACCAAAATCCAATACCAATGAACGATCGTGTGCAGTAAATACCTAATTAGATCAGACTGTAGAGGAGAAATGCATATGAATACGAGTCTTGTTACTAACTCAAGATACATTCAGTTCTAGGGAATTCCTTGAAGGGTCATGAAATTTTGCTCAACTCTAGCAAATTTACGCAGAACGCATACTTTTCACATTTAACATTGATAGATAGTTGCCATCATTCTCAAAAGATCAACTTTCTAAATTTCATGTAACACCTATTTTTTTTAGAATATGGATGTAAGCGGAATTTCGTTTTCAATAAAAAAAAAGATGATTTTTATCGAATTTATCCTATCAATGAATTCGATTATTTATTTCAAAAATTTAAAAAGAAACAAAGAGTCACTGTAAATAACAAAAAGATAACAACAGAGAAGTGGCTAGTATAAATGAATTTGAATATCATTCAGATAACTTATTATTGATTGTTACTCGAGTCATGTTCACTCTCGCAAGTGACATCAATTCGTCGAATTTTACCAGATGAGGTAAATGTATACATGGTATTCCATATTCTGTTGTCATGCGACACTACAGCTTGTATTGTGTTTTCGTCTCGATTCTCATTAACATACTTGAGAACCTTCCATTCAGCCGCTCGTTTTGTTTCATTTTCTTTAGTATAATATTCTCGCGCTTCATGAATGTTCTTGTAAACGACTTTGGAATCTACGGTTTTCTGAACATTGTCTTCGAGAAGAAGGTCAAGTTGATTGACATCACCATTGCTAGCAGCTGCAGCAAAATGTTCGATGATGGCCTTGTGTGATTGACTCGAAGGTTGTGACATAATAGCCAAGATTTATTTCAAAGATTTACTTTGTGTCTTCGGGCAAAAGCGAAAGAATGTTTTATTGCTTCAAGAAATGTAATCGAACTGTTGTATCTATATGTTATATATAGGCAATAACACGTTGGTATTTTTTCTTTCGAATTTTAGCACACTCATATAAACAAAAAAACAAATGTTGATGTGTCTGGATAGGAAGGTGAGTAAGTGTAGCAAGAAAAAAAAAGAAAGTAACTGCGTCAAACTTTATTGACTAACATTGGCCCTGTATTTTATCTTTTCTTTTTCACACATGGCATGTGCACACTCATCAAACTGCTTTTTCCCGACATTATCGTAAGGTTCACTAAGTGCAGATTTTTCATGTACAAACTGTTAGTGTTCTATAATATATGCATATGATTGCATTTTTCAAAAATAATTATTGAACCACTTTGTTATGGCTCTTCTAGTTAGCATCTTCTATTCATATATTCATCATATATTTTTGCTGATAATATATTTCTTCAATAGAGATACGTACAGTGAAATCTTAAGTCAAGACTCCAGTTTTTTTCTAAATGTAAAGATTATATTATCGTTGAGTCTTCTACGTGTTCATTTGGCGAAACTTTCAAATTAAGTTTTATAAATGTCACCTACCTAGCACCAGAGTTGCTACGTATGAGAATCCAAACTCCAGAAAGATTTTCGACAATCAGTGTTAACTTCTTAAAACATGTTTTTCATAGCCAGAGTATCAATAATGTTATTCTTCATTTTTATAAAATATTTCAACAATCTGGTTTTGACCAGAAAAAAATCATAAGCTTCTGCTCGAGATACAGATGATTTTGAACGAATTTTTGAATCAGCTTCAAACCCATATAAAAAAAAAATGTAAGCAAAAGTCAACATTTTATTATTTTCAAAAGTTCTTTTTAATAGTTAAAGTACTTACAAGTGAACCTTTTTAAGTACTTTTTGAAGTCGAAAAAGTATGAGAAAATACTATAAAAAGTGGAAAATAGTAAGAAATGTTACTTTATTTTACTTTATTAAGATTAAAAATGTACTTAAAAGTGATTTTGGTTCACTTTTATTTAACATGGAACCTTCATGATCATCAAATCCATAGCTTTCAAAAATATCAGTTAACTGTTGCGCGTAATATCCTTAGCTGATAATATGAATATTTATTTAGATTTACATAACCAGCATAAACGCTTTTGTAATTAATCAATTAATGCTATCTTTCTCGATAGGGCATAAATAGTATCTGCTGATTGTGCAAAAAGTATGTGGATGTCATGATGCAACAGTCAAATGAAAAGTATGGTTCTCAATTACCACTTGATATAGTTAAGTAAACAAGTTATCGAGTGCTTGTAGATCAACAACTTCAATTTCTACAAAATTATGGTCAATTGCTGGAGCATCAATATTTGTAGTATTTGGTGGATAAATGAATAAATGTATTAGCTGATCATCGCTAAGATGCTCTTCACCACTTCAATAGGTTGTACTTGTTTTGGCGTTATGTTTTCGCTCAAAATTGTTTGATCTGGTATTCATTGTTTTATTATTTCATGAAGTGGAGTTATTTTTATTACTGAAGCAACTCCATTATATTTGCAATCCATTCTTAATCCATGATTTGAAACGAATCAAAAGAATGTTTTCATCGAACGGATGAAGCAAAAGTTTTGCATTAATTTACCTTTTGATATAGCAACGTATTGAGATGTCATAGAAAGTTCTTTCTTTTGTTAGAAAGAGCAAAATGCCTAATGGAAAAATCTTAACACAAACGGCAACAGAAACCTCTTCTGGGATTTTGATCACAGCTTCTTAATTCAACTATATGTTTTTTTCTGTGTTATTGAAATAAACGGTCTAGTATACCAGAGAATAAACAGCAGATTATTGATTTAAAAAAATTCCAGTCTCGTCAATTAGTGTGTATAGGTATGAGTATCGGCGAGAGCGAAGATCTGGGCATGGATGTGGTGGCGAATCTGAGTTTGAGCGGATGACGCATGTAGCACACAACAACCCCACCCACACATTATATAGATACCAACATTCAAACAGGTACCCTCATACGCAACGAAACTTATACCGAAAATCACATTCACTTCCACACCTACTCTCATCGTAGAGGGCCTAAGGATTTTCTTATATTAATAAACGGGTGCACCCGTTAAAACGAAACTGGTTTCCACAAAATCGAAGACTTTCCATAGCATGATGGAGTCATGGCTCTCATACGTTGACTTCTATGGACATGATGATAAGAGTGCAGGTTTCTTTCGATATGTTGAAATGACTATAATACAATGTTATTTTTCTGCTGAATTCAAGTACAAGAAATATTGGCTAACGGATACTTAGGGGGCTGTACTCGATGATCATCTAAACCAATGTGAAAAAAGGTTCTCAAGGTACTTCCAGCGCTCTTGAAAAAGATTTTGATGAAACTTTTCATTTATCGAATCCTTAATGCTACTTGAACATCGTATTTCAACAGACAAAAACTGGTAGCATCACTTCTTCGCATCAGATGAATTTTATAACCGAGGATGATAACATTTTTTCTAAAGCTCTTTCAATACATCAGTGAAGGAAGGCCATAGTATTTATTTTTTATAACAACATAGATGTTTAGCAATTAGATTAGGCTAGGAACTTTTTCAAGGAAACAAAATATCCGGCTTGTATCCACGGATCAAAGAAGAGTGGCGAAGTAATTACAAATACACCAAGAGTTCGTAACCATCCAAAAACTGTTTCCTTTGGTTGAGTCGTTTTTGTCGCTCGGTCCCAGAGAATCTCCATTGTCACGAAGAGTGCATGTAGAAGGAAAAATATCATGTTCTTGCCTGACCATTGATCAGTGGACATGGTGAAGAGCAGCTCATGAAAGACACCCGATAAGACAAAGGACATTAGGCCACGTACTGTGTTACTCATTGTCTTACTCATTCCAAGCCAATGTGGTAAGACAATAAAAGAGGTTCGCTGTAAAAGTTGCTTAATAAAAATATTCCAACGACGAGACCAAAACTCACGAAAACTGCATGAACTGAATGGAAAAGCGGGAAATGTCGAATTCATCGGCATTCCCCATATGAGACCACCGACACCAAATATAATGTTGGTCACGATGCTAATCGACATATAAAGAATAAAAGTTAGCAACAGATAACGAATTGGCCAAATCAGAGGTCCAAGTGACGACAACGGGAGAGAAACCCATGTCTCAGGAATCACATACATCAGTATTCGAAGAAGGATAAGTTGGATAAGTGCTTTGAAAAGCATCATGATATTGTCACGATAAATATCTTTGATGTTCGATGGTGATTGTTTCTCCTTGGTCCAGTTCCATTGAGGATAGCTGGAGCAATCAATTGCCACTTGCTTTATTGTTATTGTTCGTAGTTCATCCCAATCACGAGCAAATCCCCATTCGAGAAATTTTAGTGCGAAAAGAAGACTGGAAATTGCACTTAAGAAAAGTACGTGAATGTTGGCTAAAGGCCAAGGCGAATACCATTTCAAGAACGATGGTAAAAAGAGAACGCATAGAGAATAACTGATACAAATGCCATGAAACAAACGCATAGAATTCAAGCGTTGACTTGTTAAGAAACCGACAACGAAGGTTAACACAATTCCGGCATAGAGGAACCAGAGTCCGACAAAGTTGATTTCAACCATTGCCCTTGAGCAAAAAGTGTCATCCAAATACTTCTCAATTTATACTGAAGTGATAAGAATGAAGAAGAAAAAAATCCGCGTTGATAAGGGAGCACAATAATGACCAACAAAAAGGATACCTTTTACCTTTGTTCACTCTTGTGATGCAGATACTTGTATCTCTCCACCATTTTCACCATTTTGCACCGACAATAAATCTAACTTTTAATGACGCGTTTTGTTGTTAAAAGCGTCACCTATGAAAAAAAATTTCTGTGAAGTATTAAAAATGATCGATTATTTTTTATTACTCCGGCTTCAATCATCTGAAAACGAGAATGTGGATGTGGATAGATATCATGTTCTACATCCATATTCGCCCAGGCCTATATTCGCAACCACATCCACAGCTAGGTCTTTACCTTGCGTGCACACTCATACAACCCACGTCCATGCTTCAGACCCTTATTATATTCGTAAAAGGTTCTTTATTTCAACATTCAAATTGTTTATTTATTTTTAGTTTATAAAATAACGAGAAACCTATTATTTTCACTTAAACGATAACTATGAAAAAATTCTTTCTTAAAAAGAAGAAGGGTAAATTAGAGAATAGAGAAAGATTTCTTTCTGGGTTGGGTAAATAGAAAAATATCTAATATAAGAAGTAGATATATTTGTCTGTGTTACTTCTTATTATCAGCTGTACTTTGATATGGGATGTTGTTAAACAATGAGGATCATATATGAAGAGATATATGCAAAAAAAAGCTTATTTGCATAGTTTTTTGTATCTATCTATGATACTATAATTTTTTTGTTAACTAATTTGACAAAATAAAAGACCTGATTATCATAGATAAAATATTTGTATATCTTGATTGTAAGAAACAACAAAGATAAGCGAACAATCGTATTATAAACGAATAAAAGAAATACGAAAATGTGCACTTGTATTTCATAGTATTCTTTGTTAAAATCTGAGTCGTATTTCTTGTCATCAACGTTTTGACATATTTCATTTCCATTTGTTTCTCTTCAGGTTTAAATCTATCAAAAATAGTTGTTCTATAATATGATACGTTAATAATTTGATTTTTTCATAATGAAAATCTCGAAATACGAACGCATTTTTTTTCAGTTGTTCACTGATTTAGAGACGATTGTTTTGCTCAACTATGAAAGGAGTATTCACAAAGTGAATCGGTTATTTTTCGTTTTTCAACAACATCAAGTGCTAATTATTTGGAATAAACCAACAAGGAATATTTACTTTCATTTGTAATCTTTCTTAATATGTGTAGTCTGAATGAAAAAAAAGGAATGTATTGCAATTATTTATCATTCTTAGTAGTCGATTCATAACAATAATCAGAAAGAATAATTACTTGATTTAAATTTGTAAACTTAATGAACTAATATATATACATAAACATATAATCAAATATCATATTAGACGATAATTATTGACAAACAAAGAATTATATGAAAAGAACAACTTGTTTTGTTCTTCTCTCTACGTTATCACAAAAATCATGCACAATGTGTCAAAAACTCTTTTTCTATTTAATATGACTTTTGTGAATATGTGTTCTTAAGTTTTATCATTATTTTTATTTGCTTACATTGATTTTTGCTATTCATTATCAGTAGTATGGCGCAACATGCACGACTGCTGTAGCTGATATAATATGGAGATTCTGGCTGATGGCGGTTAATGCATTTCACTCTACCAAAATCAATAACAAGAAATATGAGGGTATGGATCTGAGTGTGCATGTCAGTGTGACGACAGGTGACGATGTTGGGTGTGTGGATGTGGGTGTGGGTGCTGATATTCTTTACACCCACTCTCACACCCAAGCGATATTTTTTATTTATTTAGGTACTAATTTATAGCTAACTAGCCGTAAGTCAGGATCAAGTTCTAAGTATATATTTAAGAAGAGTATCGAATTCTGGTTCTACCTAACTAATTTCGATCCTCTTCAATTACAGTTAAGCATCCAAAAAATGAGTAAACATAGTTACTAAGACCTTTGAAACTAATGTTTTGTACAAACATCATTTTTGCCCCCCATCAAAGATTTGCTCTTCTGAATGAACTTTAATTTAGAAAAAAATTCTGAATATATATTTAGAAAGAACATACAATTTTCATTCGAGCTGACTACTTTTGAGTGTCTCCTGCAACCTATAAGTGAAAGAAAATTGAACATATATATTGTGCCAAGACTTTTTACAAGTAGGTTAATAATGGTATCTTCTTGAATTCGCCAAAGTTGGGCGATCTTTTAGCTAAAAAATTGTGCTTATCACAAATATTCTGACTCATATGGGAGCTCACTAAGTATTAGAGACAGATAAGCATGTGAGTGTGAAAACTAGTCTAAAGAATCCATTTTTTTGTCGACTTATTAATAAGGTATCAGAACAGCTCTGACAGTAAATCTTCTATTCCTCAGAAACTATAATAGGCACTCACGAACGATCATACAATTTGAAAATGATAATATGTCGATTGGTGAATATTTCACGCGGTTGGCAAGTACTAGTACAGTTTTCACTCGTCCAGGAGGGATTGGCAACTTCTACTATGTAGCCATCCGTGTGACTGTTCCGATCAGTGGCTACTACACTTTTCAGAGTAGTAGCACTATCAATACCTTTGGCTGTTTGTACAACGATGACGATACTGCTGGCAATGACCAATTCATATTTACGGCTATGCTGCAGTCAACAAGAACATATATTTTGGTTGTTACAACCTATTCAGGAGGTGTTGTTGGAAACATCACTATTCTGACGAGTGGTGCAGCTGGCTTGGCTTTTACAGAAATACCTAATCTAACCACTACCACTGTTCGATCAGCGACAAGCACAGCTCCACAGACGATAACCACGACCAGACCTACGACAACCACAATCCGACTGACAACAGCTACAACCCAATTGACAACGACAAATATATGTAAGTAGCTTTGTCGTTTAAAATACTTTATATACAGTCCGATATATGCATGTGACGTTCTGAATTGAAATATGGATCTATACTCTATATAAAGTCACTTGGAAGACTAGCTTGTAGGCTGTTCATACCCATGTGAAAAAAATAAGGGGAATAATTAGATTAAAATCGATTAAAAAATGATTAAAAATCGATTATAATCATACACCTTTAATCGATTTTAATCGAAAATAATAGGAATAATCAATGAAAATTTGACTTTTTTGTTTATTTTTGATTATACTCGATTCCTAATCGATTAAAAATCGATTAAAGGTGTATGATTATAATCGATTTTTAATCATTTTTTAATCGATTTTAATCTGATTATTCCCCTTATTTTTTTCACATGGGTAGTCGGCTTTTTTCCCAATCGATATTGATCACATTATTATATGTATAGTCATATAGTGAAGTTGAAGTTAAATACATGAAGAAGTAGCAAAATATACTAATCTATTAGAGTGCTTATCAGTATCCATGGTATAACGAACTGATCCTGAGACACATATGTGGCAAATCTTGTATAAGAGACTGCACAAGAATATGAGATTCAGCTGAAGAAATGAATTGAATCCTAGAAATTTAAGAAAATTAAGACCTTCTCCCCCTCCTCAAAATTCGATCTCAGGCTAAGGACGTTCGAATAGCAGGAGATTTTCATGATATGTTGGAGCTGGTGTGGAATGGCTATGGTAAAATTTTCAGCCCTGTACCATGACTTTTGACGAAGAAACCGGTCAAACAAGGGTCAAAAACTAGCTAATTTCGTCTCCAAGATTTCTCTGTGTTCGTCAATCTATACATTTAATATTTTTTTTATTTTTGTTTGAAAGAGCATTCCAGAGTGCAATGCTTATGAGAGCCCTTTTTTTAAACTCTTACTTTTTAAGGAAAAAGAGGGATCGAAAGTTCAATGACTCCAAAACACCTCTCAAAAAATGACGCTCTAATTAGATAAAGGCTTGTATATACAATAAAAGCAAAGCTTAATAAAAGAAACTGGCTCTCACAAGCACTGTAGTTTTACATGCTTTTTCAAACAAAAACAGAAACTATTGGCTACAATGAAGTTCCTTTGAGAAATCTTGGAGATGCGATCAAGAACCTATAAAACGAGAAAAATCGAAAAAGATTTTCGGTTTTTTTCAAAAACAGCTTGTTTTCGAATAAGGGATGAAGGAAAGCTTAAAAAGTTTTGGGAAAAAAAGGACGTGCGAAGTAAAAATTTTTATCGTTTATGAGAGATCCGATGACGGGCTATGTTCCCCTGTGTTTATCTTAATTTTGTTGATTTTGACGAAAAGTGATTTATTTGAAAGGGGAGGGGGAGGCTTAATTTCAATGTACTTTAAAAACTTGTGGTCTTAATTTCCTCTCATAATCTGAGTTGTCATCGCTCAACCAAATAAAAAATCCTGGGATGAATATTTCACCTTTCCAATCAGATAAGTGCAGAGAAGCGGACAATGCTGATGAACTTAATCAGTCACGAATTCAGATTATTGAAGAAGGATATTCTCTATAATATTGATTTTGCTGAAAATGCAGTTTTTCTGGTCAATACTCTAGGATAAAGAAGAAACCATGAATAACAGAATATCATATTGAAAAACGCTGAATGGGTATATCAACATTTTCAATCAGTGGATATTGTAATTTTCAGTCGTCATCTCGTAGTTCTTTCTCCTCATTTACGAAAAATTTTGTGTCATACATGACTTTCCATACTGGTAGTTGTTTATAGGAATATTTGAGGATGTAATTAAGTCCAAAGGTCTACAGAGATCTCGTTGAACACTACCTATACTAATAATACGGGGAGAATAACAGAAAGTCATCTTCGCTGTTATAACAAAAATTTGGGATGTTGATGATAATTTCAAAAAGTGAGAGGGTGCAGTGAATATCATTCGTATAACTACATTTGGAAAACAAAAGCAAAAAGCAGCGTTATATTTCTTGTGTAATGTACAGCACATTGCTTGCGTATTAGGAGTGACACTTGCATAAAGAGAACAAATCTCATAGTACAAGATTTAGCCATTCCAGTCCTATGCTTGATTCTTTGCTGCTTTTGTCTCCTTATAACATATACTTCTTGGGGTGTACATCCTCTTTCTAGCTGGTTTCTACCTATTGCAGTGACTTCAATTTATTCACATCAGCTGACGAGTATCAGTCCAAAGTTCAATCGTCCGTGTGGCTCATCAGCTACTTACTATTACCAAGCTATTCAAGTGACCGTTACAACCACTGGCAACTATACTTTCATCAGTAACAGCACATTGGATGCCTATGGCATCGTCTACAGCAGTAGTTTCTCGGCATCATAACCGACAGCGAATATGCTTGCACAAACTGATGACAGTGGAAACAGTTACCAATTCAACATGGCAATCTATCTCACAGCTGGTGTTCAATACATTTTGGTTTTCACTACGTACGCAAAAAATACGATCGGATCTTTTTCAATCATTGCAACTGGTCCCAATCAAGTGACGTTCACTCGTCTGACTAACTGAACAAGTAAGCATACTTCGCCGATCGATCTTCGAATCAGTCCTAGCAAAATAGATTAGCTGCATGTGTCTTGATCTTTTAATGTTTTAATTGTTTTTCTTAAACAATGACCTACATCTCGAAATCCACGGCCTTCTTATGAGACAGTGCAATATGAATAGTTTTCCTAGTTGAGTCGCAAGTGTTATCATTGGTAGGTCGTTTTATGAATAAAATGACATTAGGTCATGCTTCATACGTTCAGAAAGTATCTGTCGCACTTAGAAGTTGCCTGATCCAGTTTGACATGTGATTTGATTCCATTTGAAAAAGCAAATTTGAATGAATAAAGTTTTGTGACAATTTTCATTGTGTGTCATAAAATTAAAGTATTTTTGTCTATTCTAGGTCTAATTGCCAATTCGTGCGAATCACGATCTTCATGAATTTTTTGACACTTCATTTCTTTTATTTTTATCGAGTGACACTTATTTTTACTCACAAAAACCTGCTTCTTCTCATTTTCTTAGCATTTATTTTTTCCTTAAGCTTTGCTCCATCAGAAATTCATTCATTGATGAATAAATGAAATAAAAATCAATAGATCATTGGTGTTTCATGTCTGATTGCTCATGCAGGTATAATCTCGTTGGATTGTTTCATTCATCATTAGAATATTGATCATGATGAAAACGCATTCTATAGGTATTTGATCTTAGAGAGATATGAATTGTAGCTCATGTTATGATTTTGCTTTTTTTGTCGCGTTTCTTCTGTTATATGTCAAAGTGACATTTGTTTAAAAAGATAATCGTAAGTTAACGAATCTGTGACCATTCACGGTGTCCTGTAACAATTTGTCGTGTTTATTTTATGTCTCGTAATTTCATCGCAAAACATATTGTCTTCTTTATTGTGTCTCTATCAGGAGTCACCGAAATAGTCACCGTTATAGTCAAAGACGTGATGGTGAATGACAGGAGGGCATCGATGTCTATGAGATTTTAATTGAACGGAAGCGTCGTAGACACGCTCATAATCACACCACTAGCGTGTGCGTCTCGACCTTCAGTTCAGCTGCGACCTTACCCAAATTCACACCAATAAATGGTTAAGCGTTGGAAGAACATGGTATGACACAATTTTGACGACACTTTGGTGTCTATGACAATATTTTATTGAAAATTCAGAATAGAATAAAAAAAAATAAAAACAAGCGACGTACAAATACTGATTGTGCCATAATCAGGGTATATCATCTTTCCGTATTTATCTGTTCAGTGATGTGAAAGCGTTCGCTCATCGCTCATCTAGACGTTTTAGCCCATTTAAGATACTAGTCGCTTGCTCAGTGTAATGTCTATTCAGTTAATCCTCTACTAATTGTTTGCTTTTTTCTTCCTCGCTTCCTCTATTGTAAAGAAGAGTGTGAGTGTTACATATAAGTAGAACAGACGTTTCACGGTGGCTCACAGTCACAATTCACATCTACATATAAGAGCATTGTGATATATCTATTGATAGGCCACCTAATCAAGTTTGACGAATAGTAGGAAAATATTAGATAACATAACCAGAAGTAATATTTAGAATAGAGACACTGACTTAATCAAAAACACTGTTCTTCGTTTTCTTCAAAACCATTATTTTAAAAATACTGTTTATGCGGAGAAACGATTCTTAATAAAGACTCAATATAAAGGTGGTAATTATTTTTTATTACACTGAAGACCGTTAGAGCTAGATCGCAATGGAGCCTGAATTTTGAATTATTCGTTTGCTAAAATAAAAAATGTACATTTAATATTTTAATTAACGATTTTTTGGCCATCAATCGTAGAATTTTCCAAAAAAATGCTTTTCTAAAAAACAGACAAAGTAAAATTTAAAAATCTGACTTCATTACGAACCAGTCTTGAGTACACTCGACATTTGAGAAAGCATCCCAACATGCTAGTTTGTATTATCTTGAAAATCATCCTAGTGTCAAGAATACATTTAACCAGTCAACTGACTAGAACTCATCAGTATCTTGAAAATTTAGAGAGATATTTTGCTCATAACCTATTCTAGCCAAGACTAAGATTCTCTGGGATTATGGTTGAAATCGAATAAAAAATAAAAAAAGTGTATTTATAAGAAAGATTTCTTAAGATTGAATTAAACAACTTGAAATTCAAAATTCATCTTATGATACGATTGCCATTTAATGTCGCGAAAAAGATATTTTGCAACTCGGATCTTTCAAAGTGCGAGACTGAGTCTCAAAAAGACTGAATTTAAGAATGAATTGTGGAATAGTTTTCAATCGTAACTTGCACTGCTAAATTGATGCCATGATATACAGCTAGAGCATGAAATTCGGGTTTAAGTGCACTAATCAAAGTCGATGTAGTTTTGGTTAAAATTTATGTGAGATTTGTATAGATTAAGATCATAAGATGCTAATATATAGATTATAGGTTTTATGTATTTTGTAAAATTAAAAAAAAAACTGCGTTAAGTTTTCATAATAAAAGAGAAATCTATTAGGATAAAAATTATGAAAAATGCATCGAGAATTTTGCATCTCTGAAACAAAACGTCATTTTGCAAGCTGAAATATATATACGAGAACAATTTTAATTTACCCAGCTTACCATCGTTCTTTTGATGTAGCAAAGAGGATTATATTTAGTAGAGGCTTTTTATTTTCTAGTTTTTACTATAATGAATATGGACAGTTATATAACTGTCGGACTCTTAGTTATTTTTCTATTAATCACACACGAATCTGCAAAATTTAATGACTGCAATATCATTTTTCAACAAAAAAGACCTAATGTTTTTCTCTAAATTATATAAAAGAATAAAACATAACTAACAATTATTTGTAAATTTGTCATTAGGTACAGATTGTACACGACGAAGTATTATTGTAGGATCCGCTAAAATATCTGAAACTTTAATTTCATGATCAAGTGAATGTCCAATATCTGTATATATGCATTTAAAACTTTCTTCCTTTTTTAATTTGCAGATTTTCATAGTGAACTTTAAGTGTTTTCGAAGCAGTTTTCTATGCATCATAAGCTAAAATGATTTTACATTGAATATATATGCCATGAAGAATCACCATTTGTTTTTTTCATCTTGAATGCGTTTACATGAGTTTTACTTTCTAGTAGACGTAGATGTTGGCTTATTAGAAGATCTATATGTTTACCATTATCTTGCATTTTTTTAATTGAATCTTTATTGATTACAAACATATCGAATATATCAAAAATAACATAGGTACTTATAAGTATGTAAACAAGCAATGAAAAAATGATGAGTGTAAGTAATTGTCTTTTTGTAATGGTGCATTATATTACATTCATACGCATCTCTTACAAATTAGTAGAAGGATCAATACACTATATCGTGACAGATGTTCCAAGTATAGATCCACCAAGGCTTTGTTTCAAGGAAACAAAGTATCCGACTTCTATCCACGGATCAAAGAAGAGTGGCGAGGTGATAAGCAGTAATCCTAAGGTTCGTAACCATCCGAAGAATGTCTCTTTTGACTGAGCCGTTTTCCTAGTTCGATTCCAGAGAATCTCTGTTGTCATGAAGAGTGCATGTAGAAGAAAAAAGATCATGTTCTTTCCTGACCATCGATCTGTCGACATGGTAAAGAACAGTTCATGAAAGATACCCGATAAGATAAAGGACATTAGGCCACGTACTGTGTTACTCATTGTCTTACTCATTCCAAGCCAATGTGGTAGAACAATAAAGGACGTCAGATGCAGTCGTTGTTTAACAAAGATATTCCAACGATGAGACCAAAAATCACGAAAACTGCACGAAGTGAACGGAAAAGCAGGAAATGTTGAGCTCATTTGGATTCCCCATATGAGACCACTGACACCGAACACGATGTTAGTGACCATACCAATCAAAATATAGAGAATAAAAGAGAGTATTAGATAACGAATTGGCCAAATCAGAGGCTCAAGTGACGACAAAGGGAGAGAAATCCATGTCTCAGGAGTTACATACATCAGTATTCGAAGAGAAATGAACTGAATAAGTGCTTTGAAAAGCATTATGACATTGTCACGATAAATATCTTTGATGTTCGATGGTGAGTGTTTGTCCATGGGCGAGTTCCATCGAGAATAGCTGCAGCAATCAAGCGCCACTTGCCTTCCTGTTATCGTTCGTAGTTCATTCCAATCATGAGCAAATCCCCATTCGAGAAATTTTAGTACCAGAAGAAGACTGCAAAGTGCACTTAAGATGAGTACATGAACGTTAGCTAAAGGCCAAGGTGAATACCATTTCAAGAACGATGGTAGATAGAGAACGCACAGAGAACAACCGATGCAAATGCCATGAAACAAATGCATAGAATTAAAACGTTGACTTGTCAAGAAGCCGATAACGAAGACGGACACAATTCCGATATAAATGACGCCAAGACCAAAAAAGTTGATTTCAATCATGGTGTTTGACACAAAGTTTCATCCAAATAGTTCGTTTCAAATGATACTACAATGATAAACATGCAGATGAAAAAAAAATTAGATTTAAATAATAGTTAGCGAGAATAGCCGACAAAAGCCAAATCTTTCGTCTTAATTTACGTTACTCGCATAAAGTCGACTGAATTCAATTCAAAATCTTTGAAAGAATTGATTACAATTCATTTCTAGTCAAAATTTATTGTAATCGATTATTTTCAACGAAATACAGTACTGGAAAAAAATTTAGCTCATTTTTAATATTACTAAGAATTTTTCATTTTTTGAAATAAAAGAGGGTAGAATAGCTATCATTCATGATTCGAATTGACTAAATAAAAGTTCACATTTATTTGAGTTTGAGTTAATACTATCTCTTGATGGCTTAGTTAGTAAAAAGCATCTAGCTAGTTATCCGTTCTGTTACTACCTGAGTTCGAATCCTAATCGAGATTCATAATGTTTTATTTACTTTTTTTTCTTTTCAAATGATGAATAATGGTCGTTCTACCATGTTTTACGCGAATCATGAATAAAAATAGTCCTGTGACATACAATTATATATAATTATATATGCTTTCATTCAATTGCAACAAACGGGCTTATTTTTAAATCTTTGATTATCGACGTCGATTAAAGTTAACCTTCGTACAACGAAGTCTCCATTCGTAATATTACTCGAAAGAATTAAAATGAATGCTCACCTTAAATTGGAATATGAGTTAAAACTGTCTCGAAAGCTTAGTTGTTAAAAGCATCTGACTAGTTATTACTTGTGATGCTACCTGTTTGAATCTCAGTCGAGACGCACTGTCTTTTCTGAGCTTCATTCTTTTCGAATGATGAGTAATAGCCATCCTACCATCTTCCATTCGAAAATGAATAAAAAAAATCTTGCCATATGTAATTATATATAATTATATAAGGAGCTTTTCAACATTAAGTATGTAATAGCTGATAGTTCTTTTGCATATCATTCGATATAGAATTCAACAAACTATATTTTAGCCAAAAGCAATTTTAAAGTGTTATGAATTGTGATGCTCAACAATATTAACGGAAGTTTAATAAAACTCTAACTATTTTAATTGAATATTATCGAAACATTTCCGTTGCAGTTTCTTACTTTCAAATAGATCAGAGTAAAAGTATATAATATTTGTTTAGAAATCCATATTCTCTGTTGCATTTTCAAACAATATTTAAATTTTGAGGCGACAGTATTATATTCATTGTTTACAAGCTCATCTATAAAGCGGAACTTTAGAAGTGAGTAATCCTTTAGTTCTATAATTCATGTTTCAATGTGAACGCATGTAACGGCAGCTATCTATGTCTTCTCTAAACTCTGATGAACATGTACACTTTCATCATATGAGATAAGCTCGTATGTAGTGCGAGGCCTACATTCAAACAAAATTTCATTTTATATTGACGACATTCGTTGAGAAGGATTGATCATCTCTATTGTCCAATGCCTCTTAGAGATTCGAAAAAATCTAACGAACGATAAGTCGAACAATCACATTGTCTTAGGTATTAGATTACTTCGAAAGTCTATCGAACTATATACACAACATTGAAAAAATCCAATATGATTTACAATAAGCGACTATTTCACAATTTCCAGAAATCGTTATAAAGCTCATGGATCTATCTACAATTAGAAAGCATGTATTTTGAGAGTTCTACTAAGCTCTCTGTCAACGCAAGAGAAAACCCTTAGAAAACTCAATTCAACCAAAAAAGACTCAAAATCAACGTAACGTCAGTATATTTCCTGGCTCTGCAAGGTTTGTCAATAAGAAGAACAATATAAATCGAGAAGTGTGAGAATTTGTCAATTATAAACTTTACAAAGATACCTAAATGTTTTAAACAAACATTCTCATAGTAAAATGGATTATTCAACTCACGTAGATCTAAAATCCTTTCGATCAGACATGTCCATGATAATCCTAAAAAACGATAAACAAATAAATAAATAAATGATAATAGCAAAGAACTACGTGGTATGATTTGTACATTGGTCACGCACTATTAAACATTGAGATACATACATGCGCATACCTATCTGTATTCTTCTGCAACATGAGAAAAAAAACAAGTCGGTAGAAGAGAGCCACAATACGTACAAAATGGCCGCTGTCATTGCAGTTTGATGACGACAGTGCTCGGTTGGCTTTAGTGTACAGATGAAAAATGGCACAATGAGATTGAAAAACTGGTTAGCTCAGTCTTTTGGATACTAAAATGTAGAACTCACATACGTTCTTCAGCCATATTATACTAATAAAAAATTCGTAAAGTGAAAAATTTCTGACACATTATAGATTTCTTTTCAGGAATATTTCAAGGAGACAACATAAGGGAAAAAACGTACTTCACTACCACAGGAGTACCAAGCAGTATACAAAGATACTTGAAACTACGATGAAATATATATAATTACACGAATGGTCTTAGACGTTCTACCATGTTTATTGCTAATAAAAACTGAATCCGATTGATAAATTAAAAAAGATTGTTATTATATTTATGATTTGTTTGGATAACTCGAGAAAGACAATTATTTAAGAAAAACATATTTCTATTATAGTCCGTTTAAAAAGTTCATGCGTGTGACTGTTTTTTGAATAATTCGAGAAAACAAAGAGCTAGAGACCTGCGGTTTTCACCAATCGAAAGAGGAGGAGTTAGAATATCTTTTTCTCTGATAATGTGTCAGACGAAATTCTTTTAAAACTGATCATCTTTGAAAAATATAGAAAAGAATGCATGAAAGTGACATACAATACATATGAAGTTTCGATTATGACCTTTGATTTAGATAGAGGAACTTCAGATCTATAGTTCAAGATGCAACGCAAATAGCTCTCTAATTGTGTTCTAATGTTGACCAAATGAAATCATTTATTTACATGCACAAAAAATAGGGAATTTTGCTGATGTTTTACTACGTTTTTGCATTTTTTGTCAAAACAGCTGGATACTTCGATGAAAACGTAATGAAACTTAAGAAAGTATATATATGTTTTGAACTATAGATCTGAAGATGAAAAAGTTGATGAAAAAAAAACGGTGAAAACTGGCCGGTCCGATTCCAAGCCTGGTATGTCATTGTGAGTATATACCATCTCTGCACCATATTCACAATGAGTACTCATCCTATTGGTCATTGTTAATTTTTCGTAAAACAATTTTTTATCTATTTATATACTTATCTTTTTCTTGAAGTTATTGGAGCATAATGTTCTTATTTTTAGCTCATCATTTTCTTACTAACTAAAGATTGATATAGTTCAGATGATTTACAACAAAATGGCTAGATTGTTTTGATAAAGAAGTACAATTTCTTTCTATTTATAGATAAGTATGATATATTTTGTTTCCTTTAGTATGGAATAACATCAGCATTTATACAAAGTGAAAATAGTAAAAAGGAAATTGAATGAGCGTAGAGATAGGCAGTACTACGAAGAAACACAGAATTAAACTTTTTGCTTAGTAGTAAAATGGTATCTTGATCATACTTGACTATGCGTTGTCGTGTTATATGTCAGACCATATCCTTCATATCTCCTTTCATTCGCCTTTTGTTGCTTATAAAGTTAATAAAAATTTATCAGAGGATCCTTATAACATGCTTCTCTTTGTATAGTGTATAAGACTAGAGAAAAAAGATAAGGCCATAAGAAGAATTCACTAGATAAGGTGGTTTGCAGAAATACAAAAAAAGACACTGATATTGTATGCAACATTTCAGGACGCCTATAGTATTACACTACAGCGTTGATAAGCAAATTTCCATTAGATATTGTCGAATAGAAATGGTTACTCTGAATTTTTAACAACAACAGTTCGTATTTTATCTAATTTAGTATTATGACCAACATCTTCAAGCATACGTATGCATCGTACGAACCAAGTCAACCGGCCGCCGCTATAATTGCCTCTCTTGTAGGCGTCTCTCTTATTATATGGATTGTTCAATCAATTCAGTTGCACTTTCGACCATTGCGCCTCAATATTCTTTTGCTGATTTCTCATGTGACCATCGTCATCGCGCTCATACTTCGCGCGGCACTTGCTCCCAGCACACAAAACTCAAGACCTGCATCGACAGTCTCTACGGTTCTACTAGCTATCGGACAACGCACCATTATTATGGCCAACTACGATTTTATCATTCAATTTCGTGGAGCCAAATCTCCTCTCTCTCGAATAATTTACATCGGAGCATTTTTAAGCATAATAATATCTGCGATTCTTAAGGGACTATCTGGATCATTATCCTTCGATCCCAGTACAATAGATAAAAGTTTTCGACTGCTACAAGCATCAGCAGCCATCGTTCTTTGCATAACCGTCTTATTTTATCCAATATGGTTTCTGAGTATAACAATAAAAGATATGAAAAAACAAGGAATCGTTCTTTTACTCATTTCGAGTATTACTTGCTTAATTGTTGCCATCTTTCTTCTTATTACATCTGTGCCCAAGTATAATATTGGAGTGAACCAACGAGAATTCTGGTTTTATATTTTTGAACTTACGCCCGTCATAGTAGCACAATTCACTTGGACAATTTTACATCCGAAGCGAAGTTTTCAACAGGTCTTTCAACACGAATCAACTAAATTTGATAATAAGATGCCTCTTTCAACTTTGACTATATCCAAGTGAAATATTTTAAGCGCCTTCTTCCTCTTGTCAGAAACATAATAAATAAAATAAAGCTTCAATAAACATAAGATTATTACCATTGAAAAAAAATCACATAAGTTTCTTAAAATGATTAGAATATATTCACATTTTTTACGGCGGAATTTCGGGGCACTCTGAATTTCAATGATGCTTGACATATCTATGCTTAAAACTTTAAAAAGGAACCTACTGTTTAGGAAAAACTCTGGTCTTAGATGAAACCTAATTGTCATTGACCATGGAATCTTATGCTAATAAGCAACAAATCGATAATCAAAAATAAATTGTCACGGACGACCGACACGCACAATGAGAGTTGTTCGCAATACCGTGACGAAAGCTGTAGTTCATATGTCTTTTTCTCATATGCATTGGCAAATTATAATTCACAATATTCAAAGACAAAAAAGTCACAATTCTTTGAAAAACGAGAAGATACAGAACATGAATCTTTCCTGAATATATAGGTGTCAGTAAAGAATATTTCAATTCATGAACAAGTGTGTTTTGAAAATAGATCAAATATTCTCGATGATTTTCATAAAATGAAGGAATGACAGATGAGAAAACTTGCCGTCATCAATATTGTTGCTCTTTCGAGCATAGCTATTTGACAGAGTGTCATATTTCAAGACTCACAATAAATACACAACTCATTTGAAAACAAGAAGTATAGTAATGTGACGATAGGTCAGTTTATATTTTCTTATACTTATCTATGTGCAAAGTCTCTTTCGCCTATGTCATATGCAAATAGCGCTTATCTAATGCAAACAGTTAGATATTTAAATTCACACTGACAAGACAAAACACTTTTCGTCGTTTGCTCTTCTAAAGTTCGTCCTGACGATGTTAAACAAAATTATTTCACTTCTACTTATATTTCTAGCTATTCAAGGAATTGTAAATGATAAAATTGAAATTTGTTGAAGTTTTTCTTTGTTTTTCTTTGTTGATAGTTCGGAGAACAATGTTTAGATGACCAATGGCCGCCAAAGCCAGAACGAGCTGTACCAACTTATGTTGTCAATTTGGATGATCCACCTATGGAACGTTGGAATCAAGTTGCAACTGCATTCAAGAGTGAAGTAATCTATTTCTCTCTGTCTACTTTGTCTCCTTGTTTGAGAATAACTTGTTTTTATTTATAGATTATCGACATTCTTGCTTTCTTCAAAGCTTATCTCATCGATATTTCGCCTAATCTAAAATTTCTCTTAGATCTTATTGACGATAAGCTAGTAATTCGACACGTGATATTATCTTATAGTACATTATTTTTATTTTAAAATAGCCTGCTATGGCCGACACATTACCAGCACCTTATGGTGATGAAATGAAAGGCATTAGTCAAGCAACAGGATTACCATTAGGTATTCACATACATATACAATTTTAATTGTATTATCTACATACTGTAGAGTTTTGCTTCGAAAAAAATTCAGACTTTCTGATTTTCTGTCGACGTTAATTTTGAGAAAGAGCTATCATGCAAACCGCACTACTTCTATTTGTTTAGGTGAAATCGTTCTCTACAATATTTTCTACGAAGCCTCTGCGCTCTGTACATCGATGGTAGCTCAAGATCAATATGGTAATGTTTTTCATGTACGAAATCTCGACTTTGGAGTTTTCGTCGGGTATGTATTCGATAAGAGTCTGTAATATCTTCTTTGCACTAGAACTAAGGTGAATGGCTAAAAAAATCACAACATTTATCGTTACTACTTTATTAAAAATAAATATTCCATAGAAAACCTTCGATTTTTTGGATGAGATTCCAACACTATGGGACTAATTCTTAGCCAAAAAAAAACTAAACATCGTTATACTTGTGTTCTAGCTGGGACATGTCAAATAATACTTGGATATTGACTGAAAAACTTCGTACATTGATTGCTCAAATCAATTTTACCCGAAATGGTGAAGTACTCTATAAAACAACGACTTTTGCAGGGTATAGTTATGAAATTTGCTTTTCTTGGGGAATAGTCTTTGTGTTTTTATTTTGATAGATTCATAGGCGTACTCACTGGTCTGAAGCCGAACGTATTCAGTGTTTCAGTCAATAGTCGTACGAGTTTTGATGGTGGTTATGCAGGTTTAATTGAATGGATTTTTAACATTAACCGTAACCAATCATTTATCACATTTGCCATACGTGATATGCTTACAAAAGCAGAAAGTTTTGATGTAGTCGTTAACTACTTTAGTGAAACAGAACTCTTAGCTCCTTGTTATTATATCGTTGGTGGACCAAACCCTAAACAAGTATCTGATTATTGTTTCTCATATTCTCCTTAAATTATCAATTTTTAGGGTGTTGTCATTACACGAGAACGTACCAAAGTTGTTAATATCACACGAATGGGTCAAGATAATTTATGGTTTGTAATTGAGACAAATTATGATAACTGGAAAAAACAACCTTTCTTCGATGATCGGCTAACGCCATGTATCAAATGTATGAAAATAAAAGGTCAAGATCACGTTACATTTGAGTCTCTATTCAATGTTCTGTCATCAAGACCGATGCTCAATGCGGTAATTTATGCTTCCTTGGTCTATCAATCATCTAGATTGTCTAATATTTCTTTTCTTTTTTTTTGTTGAATTAGTTAACCGTATATTCGACATTGATGGAATTATCGACTGGTCGATACGAAACCTATTGGCAACATTGTCGTAATGAGGATGCGCCATGCTTACCATGGTAAACACACTTACTATTGATCATTCGATACTGGTGTCATTCAATTTTTGTATTTCTTTAATGATTATAAATCATGAATCATATTAATTATTCTTATTAAAATTTTCTTGTGATACGGAAAAAGGTTCCGGCATGAATATTTGTGAAACATGCACGACATAGAAAAAGAATATCTACTAATTCTAGAAGAAATTGTGAGCATTAATTACCTAGCCTTTGAGAAGAGTAAAGAATGAATATCATGGTACTCTAATGATGCTTCTATCGTACGAATATTTCTAGTTTGAGAAAAATCTAGATTGAATAAATACATCCGTACATTTTTATGTCTTTGAAATGGTGACAATGGCATGTTACTTACATTCTTGATTGACGAAGGATTCAAAAACTACTGGATTAGCTTTTTATATTCTACGGTTATAGTTTGTGAAGCCATGCTAAATAGATAACAAACATAACCTATGTCTTCACTATGATAAAAAAGAAATGTAGAAGCGCACTTTTGAGAACAAAGCATGCGTTTGTATTCACTTTTGATAGATATTCGTTATCGGACCGAATAAGTAACATTTTTTAGCAAATCTCAGAATTTAACTGCTTGGCCTTTACATTTTTTATTGACCTTTCGATGATATATTGGTTGCTCTATAAATCTGCTACTTCGAAGGAGGAAACAATATAGATTTTCGAGGATGTGAAGTGAAAAGGTCAACAGCTCATACTGCTCATTATCCACACTAAAAACTTCAAGGTTTGAGGTAGTCAAGATGCTTTCTTGTACAAACTTCTTCATTCATTGAAAATGTTCAAAATCAATTGCAGTACTAAATCATGTGTATTTCAAATGCTTGAATAAGCTCATGATTGTTTTTCTTTCGATACCTTTCAAGGTCACAAACGATAAATTCACCGAGATAGCATCGAAACATGCCACAATTTCCTCATAATCTTCATCACATCGACGCTACATGTAGAAAAATATTACTCGAATTGTATTTCTCCAGCATGCAAACATCAGACTGTGAGATACCTCATTTTAAAAAGAAAAAAACAAGAAATATGATCTCTTCGGGAAGTCACAATACTGTTTGAGTTCTATCAATACCTATGGACTCCTAGCAATCTATCGGTACTATTGTTAGTTTTCGATAATATTTTATTAATTGTTTTTTTTACATATTTTACATTAAAAAATAATTTTTTGGTGAAGGAATAGATGTTATAAATGAATATCAGTAAACAAAATAGGCAAAAATCAAAGAAAAGAAACATAAACTAACAGTAATATTCATGAGTACCGTGAAAATAGAGTGCATGCATCATTTTTTCATTTGTCATGAGAAATCATACAAATTAATTCAATATAAAAAAGTTTTCAAAAATAACAACTCGATCGGCAAATCAAGAGCAGAATGTATGTAATAAAAGTTTTGAGTAGTGAGAATTTTTTCAATTTCACCTATCAAAAAATTCATTTCTCTGTTTTTGACACATCTTTGTAATGCTCATGACTTCTGTATTTGAGAAATATATACATATATGTATATTCTCTCTCAAAAATGATGTTAGTTAGCTCATTTAACTATAGGACTGAACGAAGCTAGAGAATCGCTAGTATACGCGAAAACGACGTAAACCAGCGGCATCTTCAAAACAGTGCCAACATACTTGATGAAATATCAATAGTTGCCGATATTTTATTGAATAATTTAAATAAAAACAATTTTTTATTTATTGTTGTCGGAAATTTTCAGACAAAATTACAGTTTAGTGACATCCTCATGCTCATACTGATTGCTGCGTTAAATGTATCAATCGAGAATGCCGATGTCATTTACTGCAGAATCAACAAGCTTCATATTGATGATATGATATCTTGTGATTTTTTTTCTCTCCTATCACCTTTAATGCATTTTTACGTCGAGTACATCGACATGACTGTCAAAACATTTTGCTCTTTCGCTTACTCATGTTTTTTATGATGTAACATTTTTATTTGATTTCATTTAGAATTCACAATGGCTACTTATACAACATCAGTTGATACTCAAGATCGATTACTCGAAAGTCCAATACGTGAGACTTCAATCAATACTGTGAAAGTTAGTTTGTTAGTTATATGAATTTTAAAAATTTTATTTATTTTTTTTTATTTTAGTCAATTCCGATTTCAACACGATATGGTTATGTTTTGGTAACACAACAAGGTGCATCTGATCGTCCAGTCATAGTTACTTATCATGATGTTGGATATAATTGTATGTTATTATAGATTAAAATGATTATTCAGGACAAATGTATGATTGTTTTTCTCTTTTTTTTTCTAGCTACAACACAATTCCATCATTTTTTTGCTTCTCCTGAAATGATACCAATAACAGAATATTTTACAATATATCATATTAATGCACCAGGACAAGAAGATCGAGCTAATCCATTACCGTCAACGTAAAACATTTGAATCTATTGTTTGATTTTTTTTTTCTATATATGATAATTGAATTTAGATCTGTTTATCCAACTATGGAACAATTAGCTGAAACCGTTAATGATGTATTCGATCATTTAGAGTATTGTTTTTTTTTTTCTTTGAACTTATTTAATTTAACATATAAAATCGTTTAGTATTAAAACAGCAATCGGATTTGGTGTTGGTGTTGGTGCAAATATTTTAACACGTTTTGCAGTTAGCATTTTATCTTTGAAAATAAAATTATTTTGGTTTTATTTTAATTGTTTTTTAGTTGAAATATTCAACAAAAATCTATGGTCTTATTTTGGTTAATTGTATTTCACGTGGCATTGGATGGTTTGAAGGTTTTACTCTTAAAGTATTTAGATTTTTTAATACTTAAAAATTGCATATAACTTTCATTTTTTTAGTGGCCAACACAGGATATGCCTCAAGAAACATGGACTGATGCACTTTTGACATATCTTATTTGGTATCATTTAGGTTATGTTAGTATAATCTTGTTATTCATTTACATAAATATGATAATTATGAAATATAGGAGAGTCAATCAACACATCCAGACTTAGTACAAGGACTTCGACGTCATTTGGAAGAAAATGTTAGTGCTAAAAATGTTGTCAAACTTCTTAATTCGTTTTTAAAGTATGGCTAATAGAAATCGTTATTTTATTTTTGATTACACAATTATTTTGTTTTTGCTCCTTAGACGTACACCTATTGTAATGGAACGACCGAATGAATCGAATAAAACTGCTAATCCACCTATAAGTCTTAAGTATGACAAAAAAAAAAAACAAATCCTTTTGTTTGTCTCCAAGAAGATTTTTATAATTGTTCTTGTAGTTGCAATATTATTAATATAACAGGATTTTCATCACCACATAAAGATGATGTTATTGATACGAATGATAAATGTGATCCAGCCAAGTCTTCCTATGTTGAATTTGCTGATTGTGGTGGTGCTGTCCTCGAAGAACAACCAGCAAAAGCAGCTGAAGCTATTCGACTTTTTCTTCAAGGTCTCGGCTTTAGTAAGTCAAAAAAGTTTTTTTTTGTGTGTGCAAAGTTTTTTTTTCTCTAATCTTTGTTTAGTATCACATTTGAGTATTCCAAAATTTTCAATTGCAAATCGTTTAACTGAACAAGCAGCAGAATATAAACGTCGTCATGGCTCATTATCACGTGCACCACGTCGTTCTAGTGCACCATTTGATTCAGTTGATTCAGGTCTTTATCGTAATGATTCACAAGGCGATGAAGTTGATGATGATCCAAATTATTATGGTCATGAACTTCAACTTCGTGTTGATTCATTTGATGATCGAAATGTTAAACTATAAAGAAAGAAAGAAAACATAATATTATACTTCTAGCATTCTCGTTTAATCTTATTCCTGTAACAGTGATCTTCATGTTAGTTGCTTCTTAAAATGATCGTTCCCAATATTTTAATCTGCATATGTATTCTTAAAGAAAAAATTTGTATAAAAACAATATAATCAAAAGATCTTTGCTATTATCATCTCTGTTTTTTTCTCTAAATCAGTGCAAAAGATATTATTTCATTTTTTTTTTTTTTTTGGTAGTTTGCAAATAAAGAATGTATTTTTCATCTAAATGATGAAATCTAATGAAATAAAATTTTATTATTGAAGAATATGTCAAATGAATTAAAGTGATTAATTGATACAATGGAATGAGTTATACTTTTAATTGGATGCATTAATGAGAATAAAATTTCGATGTCCTTGGCTGATAACATAGATGAATATGTTTGTGCAATTTTTTTCTCATTGAATGAATATAAAGCGTGTAAAAATAAATTTCGAACTTGAATTAAATCACATGTCAAATATGAGTCAAAACAAACAATTAGAACCGTATAAATTTCAACATCAGGTATTTTATGTCATATCGTATTTTTCTTCTCTGGAAATTTATTTTGTGTATGGTATAATATCTTTTAATATATTATTATCAGTTTCAATCAATATTAAAGAACATTACAGTATGCAGGACACTCAACTAATCTATTTGATCGTAATTCAATGAAATTCTGGTTTAGTAGTGAAACTCGTCGTAATTTTCTATCATTGTGAATACTAGTCAGAAGAGTAGATTCCATAACAGGACTAGTGATTCGATGGAACGAGTATTTAGTTCAGCTTGGTTCACCTTTACTCAAAGACGGACATGTTCGTCACCAAATTAAATCGATAAAAATTCTATTTACTTGTTCATGCAAAAAATTTAAGAACAACAAGCAATGCATGAAGTCCTGCCCTGTATAATATATGGTAGGATGAAGAAAATCATCTTTTGACATTTTCTGATCGATATGATAAATGGAATTCATCATTCTTATTATCTCATTAATTTGAATAATAAGCAAGATTTTTTTATTCATATAAATAAACATAGTTATTATGCACGCTGTGATAGTTTTGATCCTTGACATTTCTTATACAAAAAAAAAAAAGAATTCTTTTCAGAATAAACAAAAAAACTTGCCTATTGTAAACGGCATTATACCAAAAACTAATGGATCAAATAAATACATATAATTCAATGAAATGAACATTCTATGTCAAAGAAAAAAAATATTTCTTTCTTTTTATTATATTGATAAAGCCATATTCAAATCTATCTCATTCAATTGGATAGAAATTGATGCAAAGTTTTTAAAATTAATCACTTCTTTTTATTTTAGTTCAAAAGAAAAATAACAAGTTTACTTTCTCAAAAACAAGAATAATAATAATTTGAAATGTTATATTTTTAACTAACACCGTAGCATTATTTGATATTCTTACGATTGAAAATAAAACTTTTACAAGCTTTCATTTGTTTGAATAATTGGTTCATTATGCACTGATACACTACTAATATCTAACGTTTGAATAATTTCAAATGATTCACGTTGTGCATTCAAACATTGATTTTGATTTTCATACATTTGTCTAATCTCATCTTCTGAAAGAGTATTACATAAAATAGGTGAAGCAAGTAATTCATTCAATGTTTGTTTAGAATCAATAAGTACTTTATCAAATAAAAATCGAATAAGACGTTTTTCATATTCATCTGGATGAATAACACTAAACAATAAATATAAAATTGATATTTAAAAAAGAAGTCATAAAAATTTACCTATATTCAGAACTTCGTTTTCGATCACGAATATTTTGTATTGTATGTTGCATACGTTTGAAATTATCAAATGTTTGTAAACAATCAATAATAGCTGGATAAAGAAGTACACGTTTACCATCATGTGTTATACCAGGAATACCTTAGAAATTAATTATATTCGAAAATTATTTCTACATAAAGAAAGAACAATTTGATTCATTGTAGTGATATATACGATTAGCTTTATTCGTATTCTGTATTGTAATTAGGAAAAACTTTCTCATCCTAACTCTATCTAACTCAGTAGAATATCTACTCTTACCTAATTCGAGAAAGTTTTAACCTCACTCTTTCTTCATACTGCGCTAGTGAGAAGATTCTATAAAAGTGGCAAACAGAAGAGAGTGTGAGTGTTGGTTTCACTTCGTCCACGTCCACATTTATACCATTACCTACACCCACATTCATACACATCTATACCCTTCTATTTTGTTTACTTTCATATAGAGAGAACATCACAACTTGCTAATATCATATGACGTATCTCAAATTAAATATAATTAGCTAAAAATCACTATGATAACTTACCTAGAAATGATGTTGTCATTGTATCATCAGAAAAAGTATCTTCTTGTGGACAAGCAATAAGATGTAAAGGTTTCATAATAAATTTATTAATTAATTTTGTATTTGAAATATTTTCTGTTTTATTTGTCCCATTAACTTTACTAGATTCAAATAATGTTCGATCAATATTTGTTGCTGCAAATAATGCACTTAAACCTAATTGTGGTTTTGGTCGTAATTTTAGAGTTTGTTCGTTATTTTTTTTATTTTGAATATGCTCATCTAATTGATAAACACCTAATATAAGACTAAAATCAGTAATCATCATTTTTCTTAATTCACATATATCAGATTCAAGTGTTAATCTTAATCTTCGATAAATATCATGTGGAATACGAATACCATATGGATAAAATAATTCAAAATCAAGATCTTTTAATGCTTTTAAACGTTTTACTGGTAAATCAACACTTGAATATCGACCAAATTTTGATCCTTTAAGATCATATATTTCATTAATATCAAGAAATGATGGTAAATTATTCAACATAACAATACAATAGATTTCCGATGCTAATTTTGAACCCATATTTACAGAATATAAACCAACATATCGTGTCATTAATGAAGGTGTATGAGAATAATATAAATAAAGACCAGATAAAATTCGAATCAACAATTTTGCTTCATGATCACGTACTGTTTTTATAATGTAAACCTAAATTAATAATTAAATAAATAAAAATAAAAATAAAAATAAAAAACATTATTTTGAATTCATTGGTTAACTTACATCATCTGCTGTTTTATACATTTGTGAACCAGATCTTCCTGTATTAGCAAAATTAATTAATTCATCACAGTTGAATGATGTTTGAAAATCATTTCGTGTTATACCAATTACTGTACGCATATATTCAAATGCAATTGGTGCATATGTTGTTATTTCAATTGGTATTGTTGTTGTTTCGGAAGTTTTTTCATCTGATGTACGTAATAATTGACATTTATGTGTTCGTGTTGAACGAAATTCATTTCCAAATATACATGATGATCGATCAACTATATTTAATGTTTCAGCAAAATAAATTATAGATTGACGAAGTGCTTTACCAATTAAATCCGAATTCGAGCTAAAAAATGTATTTTGAATAGGAGTTTTTATATGTGATAAAACACCTGTATCCGTAGCATTCCAATCTTCTAAACTTAAAATACTTAATGTATCAGTTAAGTCATTCATTTTAATTAAATATTCATCTGAAAATAATTAGAATAGTCTTACATAAACTAAAAAAAAGAAACGAATGAAGAAAAAAAAATTCAGCTAAGTATATATGAGTAGATTCATAAAGAGACACAATTATTTGAAAATCTCGACTAGTAATAAAATACAAATATGTGTATTGAAGCAGTGCAATAATAAAAGATGCTATAAACAAGTTATGATCTATTCACAGAATAGTTAAATATGAAAAGAAGATTGTTGAAACAAAACATAAAGATAAACGATACAGGTTGTTTAGTACGAAACCAAAAGGCAATGGTAATTTAAGAACAGATAGTGATAAAGAGAAAAAGAAAGAACATTTGAACTCAATATAACGGAAGAAACTTATACTATATATTATAGTTATAATATCACATTGAGAAATATTATAAAAAAATAGTTGAATAGAACCAAATATAATACTAAGAGAATTTGTTCTATAACAAAAGTTATTGTGTTAGCAAATAAAACTTATGGCAAAATTAATGAACAGAAGTTGTGGTAAGTCTCAAATTTTCACCAACTTTTATTAGATCTCTGGTTATTGGTTTCTGGTTTTTGACAAATATTCAATATGACAAATAACAACAATCAGACAAAAAAAAAACGAGAAATATTATTTCAGTGGTATAAGTATTTTCCCCATTATGGTGACGAAGACTATTTATCCCACTCTAATGATATACTCTTACGGTCATCCTGACCCTCATCCATACTCAAGACAGTAAATTTCTGATTTCTTATGAAGGAATTATCGCAAGTGACACCCATTGTTTGAACTCATATTGAATCCACACATAGGTCTCGATGAGAATAGCAAAGTCCTAAAGAGATGTTTCACAATTAGGCTTTAGTACTGACTTATGACCAGAGTGTGAAACTTCAAAGTTGAATTCAATTGAACAAGTATTATTCAAGTTTGAAATATATAGAAAACTGATTATAACTCGGTGAAGAACTCTTTTAAGTTTTTGCTAGTCTCATTGGAGCCTATCTGTTGGTCCAATATGAGTAGGCTTCAAACGATGAGTGTCATATTTGGAATAGTTCCCTAGTTAGCTATTTTGAAATGATAGGGTTCAAAACAACAAATAATTACACTTTTTATTAGTTTAAATTCGTAGGATTTTTCCAATTCGTAGAAATTTTGATCTGTAGATTTCAAAGGTATTACTAATTTGAAATTTACCACTTTTTTAATTAAATACATATATATTAGAACAAGAATATATCATAATAATATATTAGTTTGTCAAACAGCTTGTATAATACATATAAGAAGTCGAAGTTGTTCATTTGAAAATAATTTGATAGATGTTCGAATTGTATTCATTAGATAAAATCTTTTATTATCAATTGATATAAAATAAGCATCAATTCTATTGACATTACATTTAACTATAATAACTTCTAGAGAATGGCAAACTGACGGACTTAGGTTTGCAAGTACATTTAAATTAACGACATCTGCCGTATAAGAATCATACACCGTTCGTTTAAAATTTTACCTTTAATATATATATTACAAACAAGTGTATAATATAACTACTAGAAAAAAAAGAGTTGAAGTCTCTTATGAAATAAATGTTTCTCTTTTTTTCTAGCTAATGCTATTTGTTTATTTTACATTTTCATTCTTTCAATCAATGAACACAAAGAGGTTCGATAGTGGTCTCTCTCATCTGAGGTTAATAGTTTTCGATCGTTCTGTTTCTTACTTCTTTCATTTTTTTTTTCTTTTCTATAACAGCATATATACCCGTAAAATTTTCATCGATATAATATCTACATAAAATGGTGTTAATCATACGAGCAATGTAAATGTAATTTCGTTGTTTTTTCTATGTCACTATTCTATTTATTACTATAGTCTCTTCACATATTACCATTACATTGTGACTTACCCTTGTAGATTTATTCATCGGTTTATTTTGTCTTTTATCTCTTGTCTTCTTTTAAAAGAAACTGATAATATAGGCTATTGTGATTGTGCATTCGTAAATACCTTTGTTTTTCTTTCTTTCTCTCTCTCTATTGTCACCTTTCAAATGACATAACATATTGAATGTTAATCATTTTGTATTTTATCATGATAAAAAAGTAAATGAAAGTTGAACTATACTATTTTATCTAAAACACCTAGTTACATGTGACAAGGATAAAAAAAAAGGAAAGAAAAAGAAAAAGCAAGACGATACATTATTGTTTGTCGAATGTCTTAGAAAAAAGTTTAACTAGATTTATTTTAAATGAGAAATATATCCTTTTAATTGAAAAAAATCGACGTGATAGAACATCTGCTATTTTTCCTTTGATTGAATGTCGTATGGTTTTTTTTCTTTCTTCTAGATCAATATGCTAGATGATTTACCAAGTTATGATTATTACAGTGAGTCATCATGATAATGTTTTTTTCCTTACAAAATAGCAACGAGCAAAATTTATGATTAATATTCAGATCTAATAAAGATTAAATTCATTTTTTGTATTATAGGCTTACTTCTTTTGTAATTAATTATACTACTTGTTGTAAGATACGATCTTTGCAATTGTTGAACTTTCTAAACAATGTAATAATTATAGGTTATAAAACTGAATTTTCGTTTAGTTTATTAAATACTATCATCTCTATAAGATGGGTATATGAATATGGTATCATGAGATTTAAACTAAATATCAATGAAGAATGTCTTTAACATGTAACATGAATGTTTAATTTTTGAATTGACTAGAGAAAAACCTTTTTTTTTACTAAAATTAAAAATCACAAGCTCACTTCTATTAACTATTTTAAATTAATTGTTTATATTCTTTTTGTTAATAGTTCCATCAGAATGTTATATAACTGCATTTGAAGACTCACATTCAACAAATTCTACATCAAAAGCATTACCTACAATTGATGTTCTCTTCCCAAATGGTCTTGTTGCTTGTATTAAACGTGAACAAATTCAAACATTAGCTGATATTCGTCATATACTACACAATGATTATGCTGTAACATGGCCATTTCATTTTCTTTCCATAACACATACATTTACAAATGATACAGATGATTTACTCTTAGATGAACAACAATCATTTGATACACTTGGTCTTGTTTATCCATTTGTACGTGTCAGTGCAAAAGGTGAACTACCATCACCATTATGTAAATGGTTATCATCAATTGATCAATCTGATATGGAATCCTTAACACAATTTATTGAACAATTAGTTGAATGGCGTGATACAACAATTCCACAAGAAATTCTTCATGCACCACCATCTATATCTCAAACAATTTTATCAAATATTGATTCATTTTTAGTTTATGTTGAACGAAGAGAAACATCTTTTAGTTGTACACAAACAACCACATGCCAAGAATTAATTAAACGTATTCTTAATGAAGAGAATAAATCAATACTAGAATATTATAATGCATCAACTGAGCCAATGTTAAAATTTTCTTATCGTAATGAATTTTTATTAAAATCAGAATCTTATCCATTACTTCAATATAGTTATATTCAAGAATGTTTACAAAAAAATATTCAAATAAATTTACAATTAATTTATATTGAATTACCAAAAAAAAGTAAAAAAATTGGACAAACTAATAATAATAATAAGAATAATAATAATACTGAACCCGATATATTTCAATCAACAACAAAACGAAATATACCAATAAATAATAATAAAGAAAATGATTCAGATCAGCAATTATTATCTATGCAATCATCATCATCGCTATTTAAATTTATTTTTCGTCTTCGACCATCAGCAAATGCTAAACAAACATTATTTCAACTTCATTCAGGAATTTATTATGGACGTCGATGTTTATTTTCATTTGAACCAATTACTTGGAATAATACATGCATTGAAGAAATGAGACAAACTACAACATTACCTATTGCTAGTATATTACCTGGTACTCTACTTTGTTTTGCATTAACAAATAAACAATCAGAAACATATTTTCTTAATGTTAGTTTATTTCGTTCAAATGGTTTTCTATTAAATGGTTCATATGAATTCACATTTAACTTAGTTAATCCAATACAAAATATTGCAAATACAAAACATCTTTATCCAGATGGTTTTATTGGTTCATCATATATTGAATCACCAGTATATAAATATGAAATAAAACTTACATTTGATTCTCAACCATATAGATTTTATCATAATGAAGAAATTTCAGAAAAATTAACTCATATTAATATGCGAACACCGACAGCAGTAACAACAGCTAAACAACAACATCATCATGAATCAGGTGATGATGTTGCTAATGCAGAAGCACTGAATTATTTACTTGGTACTCTCAATGATGAGGTATGATTTATTTTAAATTATGTTTCAATGATCTATGTTTGTTTGCTTAGACACAATATATGGTGCAAGAACCTTCTTGGCTGTCTGATTGTTCATCAGCACCTATAGATGCTCTTCCATGTGTTCTTCATTCCATTCTTGCTGATATTCATCGTTCAATACTTGCCGGTAATAATTATTATAATACTGCACCAGTTTATGACAAATTATTTTCAATGTATAAATTAATTGATTTATGGCCACCAATGTCATTTGAAATGTGTTTTTTTCTTCTTGATTGTACATTACCAGACGCACATATACGTTCCTATGCTGTTTCACAATTAGCACGTTTATCTAATCATTTATTTCTTTTTTATTTACCACAAATAATTCAAGCTGCAATACAATTTGAACATTATATTGATACACCATTAATACGTCTTATTCTTAAACGAGCATTATGTCATCGTGGTATTGGTCAAAAATTATTTTGGACATTATTAAATGTTAATACACGTAATGGTCGTGTTATGTTTGAACTTTATAAAACATATTGTGGTTTAACAATATCAAATGATTTACAAACTCAAGTAACATTAACATTAAAATTAAATACAATTAATCAAAAAATAAGATCAACGAATGTAAAAGATGCACCAAGTATGAGACAAGCTTTACTTGCACGTTTACGTGATTCAGATAAAAATTCATGGCGTTGTGTATCACCATTAGATACAGGTTGTCTTCTTGGTTCATTATTAATTGATGAATGTCATGTATATGATTCATTTATGCGACCATTTAAACTTGTTTGGGAAAATGCATTAAATCCTACACATGAACATTTTGAATTAATCTATAAAATAGGTGATGATTTACGACAAGATGTATTAACATTACAAATATTTCGTTTATTTGATTCGATTTGGAAAACAAATAGTATCAATAATACAAATGAAGATTTATTACAACTTCAAAATCTTCATATGACATTTTATGATGTTATGTGTACAAGTGATACAACAGGATTTATTCGAATTGTATCAAATGCATATACAATATTAAATATTTATCATAAATTTAATACAACAACAACAATGAAACGTAATGTAATTTATGATTGGTTAGTTACTCAAAATAATACTGCACATAAGTAATTAATAAAAAAAAAGTTTCGACATTTGAGTAATGAAAACTATTCTTTCTTTTTTTTTTTGCTACTTTTTAGACTTCCAGTCGGAAAAACAACACGTCGAACTAATACTATTGGAATAACAGGTGATACATCAGAAGTAACTGTACCGAATAATGTTCTTGTGAAATTTCGAAGATCATGTGCAGCATATTGTACTGCTGGTTTTGTTATGGGTCTTGGTAAGTTATGTTTTATTTTGTTTTTTGCATGTTATATTAATTAATATATTCGTTTGATATAGGTGATCGTCATCCATCAAATATAATGTTAACATCCGATGGTCGTTTATTTCATGTTGATTTTGGTCATATATTAGGTGATTATGTTAAATTTGGAAATATATTTCCACGTGAAACAACAAGTATTGTTCTTGTTGAACCATTTCTTTATGTAATAAATAATCGTAAACAAAATGATACAATTGATTATCGAGATTTTATTCAAATATGCTTAGAAACATTTCGTCTACTACGTGAACATGCAACATCATTATTTGGTTTACTTTATTTAATTATTTATGCACGTTTACCATTATTGAACAGTATATCAAATTTGAATTATTTACGACAATCGTTATTTTTAATTGGAGATAAACCATATGAAACAAAACATGCTATAAAAGCATATAAAAGAAAAATTTTATCAGCACAAAATGATACAAGACGATTTTTAGATTGGATTGCACATGCTTTTGTTCATAAACCACCACGATAGTGTCAGATATTTAGTTAGAAAATTATTTTTTCTCTCTTTTCTTTTCAATATTATCTTTATAAATATATACAATAATAAACAAATTAAATGCTGTATTCAAATAGTGAAGTCTGTTATAGTAATCACTAAAAATTCTACTGATTGGTAAAAACTACCTGAATTTGAATAGTTTTACTTGATATTTTTATTATAAACACAGTTTAATTGCAATCACCAATCTAAGATCGATCGACTTAGAATAAAAATACTAAGTTTTTCCCTTGAACATTAAAAAATAACTTTTCGTCTTCGCCATTACTTTGACGTGTTAATATCTATACATTGATTGATGTTTTTTTTCTCATTTGAAATGGTCTCTGCTTAACCATCGGTCATAATCATGAAATGTTAAGGAAATAGTTCATTAGAACAGAGAATTTACTAAAGAAAACTTCAAGGTACATGGTAGGAAAAAGTCGAAATTATAGATTACTTTTTTTGACAAATCCTATAAATTCTCATGCTTAAAATATTCAAACTGACTTCATGAATCAGTCAATTCACATAAAATTTTTATTTGTGACAGAGAACGTATTGAGATTTGATGTTAATTCTTAAGTATCCTCGTCTGCGTAAAGAAAAACAGTGTTAGCCTTCTAGCTTCTTCATATGAAGCCTAATCAAACATTGATTGGTGCTTGCGATCAGGATTCATCATGCTTCTCTGATGACCAACAACATATGAGAGAACTTATGATGACTACTGTAAAGGCTCGATCATATTTTTCTTCAAACAATAGTACGATACTTTGATATTCTCTACAAACTTTATATGAGAGATTTGGCATTGTTGCTTTTTTTTCTGTCATGAAAAAAAACTACATAAAACCTCATATCGGAATATATCATTGAATTTTTACATGTTTTATTAATTCATTTAAACTCATTGACTGTACTTTAAATAAAATCACAATATTTCAATGATATTCACCTGATACCGATACTTTCTCGAAAAGTCAATATTATTAGATTTTTTAATAAAACGGCGAGACGATTGCGTGATATTCGCTTTCTTTTTATTTTCTTATAGTAATAAATCATTCTACGTTGGCTTGAAGTTTCACATGCAGAGTTTAATAGCAGAAATACCGTGTCTTCAAAGCTGTGGTAAGAAAAAACAAGTTTTAATTTTAGAAAGCTATGGCTGTAAGCGTCAGGCATAGTGTGTATGTAGATCACTATATGGTAAAAAATAAAAATCCTGCTTTATTAAATTAAATATAGGATAATATACTATGAAATATAGTTTATCTAATAGTATGAATATCTTTGCTACACCCTCAAAGAAACTAAAAAACTAGCTGTCCAAAAATTAGCTTGATACTAGTGATGTCACTAGAAAAGTTCATATATGACAAAATTGGTTTATGCGATAGACAAATCAAGTATATTTTCTGAATCAGTAAACCGAGCTCTATACAATGGTAAAAAAATATTTTTTTCTATAGTGTCGTCTAAACGGCTAGACTCGTAAAATGAACAATCCACACCCTATTCCTGAACTGCACAATAGGATTTCAAAAGATATAGACTTTTTAGGTATTTTTCAATTGTTATAGCTCTGAAAAAATATTTAATCAACAAAAATAGTATATTCGGAATCAATGCATTAAATAGTGTAGAATCGATGTCATACAAAACAATTTTGTGGACAAAAAAAAATTCTTTAAAAATACTTTCCAGGGTCATATGTCCGCCTACCATGCGAGAAATATGCCCTGGCCGAGTTTTGTGTGATAATTCTTCTCTACTTACACCTAACTCGATTTTACTTATGCGAGTCCCTAAAACAAAGTGAACAAAATAATATGGATCATTTAGAAAATTTTTCTTGTAAGTTTATTTTGCGACAATATATCATTTTATATTAATACATTTCTAGAGAGTTTTAAATTTATTTGTTACAAATATCCTATATCAATTGATGCATAGACTCTTCATTGATATTAATCATTCGATAAAATCAACATAAAACAAAACAAACTATGTATGTGTTAAATAAATCAATGTCGTTCCACGACAAAAACAAACCTTATTTTCTTTTTAAACTCTCTTGATTAGACAAAAACAAAAAAGTCATAAGTGAAATTTTCAAACACAAAATAATCATTCATATCAAAGCTATTTACATTCATGCATTAAAATAATAAAATATCTTTTAAAAAATTGTCATTAATTCATGTAAAATCTCTTCAGCATTTTCAATCGTACAATCGGACCATCTAAAACAAATAGACAAAAGAAAAAAAAAATTCTAAAACAAAACAAGAAAAGATTTTCGTAAAAAAATTAACCGTGTCTGTAATAATTGAATAATATCCGGTACACGTTGATCATTTTCTTCAAAAAAATCTCCATAAATCGATGCTGGATATTGTTGTCGAGTATCAATTGAAACTATACAAGATTTTTCTTGTTTTTTTAAGCCACTATAAACATGTAATTGAAAATAATTTTCATAAATCCAATTATTTAAAAGATTAATATTTGTTGAAAATACAATAGCATAACGACGATTTAAACAAATAAGCCATACAGGTACTCTTGGTGTACGTAACATTGAACCAATCTCTTGTTTATGCCAAAATGAATCTTCATCATATTTTGACCAATAAAGAAATCCAACTGAAGAACGAGTTTTTACACCATGTTGAGGTTTTTCCTTAAAATATACAAAAATTATATAGATATTTATTCAATTGAATATTAATTTTTATACCATTAAATTTCCATGTGAATCAACATCAATAACACCATTATGTAAATAATGTAAAGCACGTCCAGTTAATGCTAATGTAACCATTTGAATTGTTGATTCATCACGTTCACCTACTAAACGTGTATGATCAAGATCATCAATTAATCTATATAAAATCAAATTTTTCGATTGTATACAAAGAAAAAAACTTGTATCTACTTTTTTAATGTACGTGATAACATCAGACTATAGAGAAAAAGAATAACACCATTTTCTTTCATAAACTAAAAATAATAAAATGAAATTATACATGTTTTTCTATTTATTGTTTACATACATATGGTAAACATTTGATAATAAATGAACGAAGTTTTGCCACATCAACAAATTCAAACATATGTAACTAAAATTTTGGTTTTTTTTTTTAATACTTTTTTTTTATTGTGATAAAATATTATTCTTACTCGTTCAGTTATTCTATCAGGTACATAATGTTCGCCATGATTTGTAAAACATGCATCACCAGCATAAGGAATACAAACTGTTGCTCCTCGATATTCACCTGCTTGCCATAAAATCTGTCAAAATACAAGTCTATTAAATTTAACAATTCTAAAGTCTTTCATACTTCAGTAAGAGCATCAACAAGTGCTTCAGTACGTGCTTCAACAGTAACAGAAACAGACCGATGTTGATTTTCTAATAAGGCATTTTTTATAAGTAAATGTCGAAGAACAAATGCTTGAACACATAAAATAAGACCACGAGCACCGGTCTAAGATAAAATGAAGAAATCTCTTTTTTTTTTCTTTTTTCACATATAAAGTTCATTACTCGATCAGCAATAAGACCATAATTAAGTGGATTTGTATAATCACGAAATATAAATTTAGCTGAAAGCCAACTTTGACTAAATGAATGAATAGTTGAATTATTAGCTAAAAGACGTAGAGTCTAATCAAGAAAAATAAATATAATAAATAATTTTATTGTCGATAGTCTTTTTTTATACCGAAGCAGTAGCCAATGTTATTTGATCACCTTGTGAATAAAGTTTTAAACTAAGACTATTACCATGTGTTTTAATATAATCATCTAAAATTTTATTTGTTATTTTAATAAATAAAAAAAACAAAAAAAACTTTTATTTACCTTCGAATAATTTTGGTGCTTGTGAATCAACTTGTTTTGCTATAAGAATTGGTTGAGCAAGTAATGAATCAACACGCTATAAATATTGTAAAGAAAAAATTTTTCTTCAAAATATATACGAAAAATTTTTTTCATACATTTTTTAATTCAACTCGGCTAACTTCAAAATAATTGACCAAATTGAGTAATTCTTGATCACTTAATTCACCATCAGAACTACTAGAAGTAATTTGATACATAGTAGTTGAACCTTGTGTTGGATGTACATTATCATGAGTTATAGCAGGCATTTTAATATCTTGTACACTATAAATTTAATCTGAAAAGAGAAAAAAAATACAACTCAAAACAAACGACATTTTTTCCCGAAAAAAAAACAGACTTTTCGTTTTTTTTTTTTAATCAGATGTATTGTTAGAATTAAAAAGTGAAATATAAGCGCGTAAGAAAATTCATTCGTATTTGAATACTATTTCGATTCGATATTATATACTTAAAAAAGGTCTTTCATATATAAGTCTTAAAACAACTGTTAAATTCAAAGTTTATTTACAACACGATAGCTAATAAGAACAAAAACAAATCTATCGATCAGTTATTGATTTAATTATATCGAATCGTACAATATTCAACTTTTGATAGGTCTCATAAAAAACTTTATGGAAAGGTCTGATATAGGATTGGTTTGTATCTTGCTTATGGTAATCGATCTAGTTTTAAAGAAAATTCAAAGCGAATCAATCCCATCTCTGATAGGAGTGTTGCGAGTAGAAACGACTGTGTGATCTCTCTCAACCTTGAAAATTTTCGTTTTTATTCAATGGAGTTCTGGAGTTTTATTCTTTTCTTGGCTTGTTGATTCCTCCCCCAAAAAAGTTAATTTCTACTAAAAAAAAACCCTCCAATTGGCTTTCTCAGTCATCATCTCCTTTCTTCTCTAATCTTTATGATCTCAGGATATCAATTCTTCTTCACAATTGACGACACTCTACATACTAAGTGTACTATTGAACGGACACATAAAATAGTGTGCGCGTTGTAGTGTCGCTGAACCAGAGCAGTACCGGCATACTCATACTTTTACGGTCGTTGAAAAGAATTATTTGTTTTGTTTTTTATAGCTTTTGTAAGGTTAAAGCAAAATTTTTTGCGTTCTTCACCAGCCAATCAGCGCTCAATAATCACATAGAAGAAAAAAAGAATATCGAATCGAACAATTGAGTTTTTTCTAAACTAAAAGAAAAAAATTTAACTCTAATGTCTTTATTATAATTTAATAATGAATTTTCAATGTTGTATTTTCGAATAGATTTTATCTAAATAACTATTAATTAACTATTCTAAACGAAGAATAGAAAAAAAAATGAACAAATATTTGTATTCAGAACTATCTTACTTCAAAACTAATGATAAAACATTGAATAAAATGTACTTTTAATCATCAACTTATTTTTCAACAAAAATAAATATATTTAAAATGAATTAAATTTACAATGACTTTCATTTCAATAGAAAATTACATGACAACCATCCTTGATTTTTTTTCAAACAATATCATTTATCTAACACATCTATGCATTTAATAATCCATAAAATGTATTCTATGGATTTGTCAACTAGTATTCAAACGAAAAGAACAGAACAATGCGAAAAGGAGGGAAAGTGAAAATGATACTTTCTCTTCTTTGTAAAAACAATAGATGGAACCATATGGTGCTTCAACATCATTTGCATCAGTATCATCATCATCATCATCATCATCTTGAAGTAACATATGTCTGTTTCTTTTTTCTTTTGATTCCGAATAATGGTAATGCGTCGACGTACTTTTTTAAAATATTTAGTTTTAATTCCAACTTTATGGATTATTGCAATATTAACATTTTCATTTCGTACTGATTCTTCATCAATACCTCAAATAAATAATGATATTCCAATTAATGTTATTAATCAAATAGCATCAGTACCATCATTAGTTGATCGTATTAGAAATGTTCTACCATTTATACAACACAATAATGATCATGATCATCCATCAGAAGAACGTATTAAAGCTCATGAACAAGAAAGAGAAATGAATGCTAAAGTACAAATTGTTGCACCAGAAAGAAATAATCATCATGATCAAAATATGAGTGGTCCCGGTGAAATGGGTAATCCAATACGAATAAAAAAAGATAAATTAACAGAAGATGAAAGAAAAAAATTTGATGAAGGATGGAAAAATAATGCATTTAATCAATATGCTAGTGATATGATATCAGTACGACGAACTTTAGCTGATGTTCGGGATCCTGAGTAAATGAATTATATATGAAATCATTATTTGTCATTGTCTTTTTTATTTTTCTATCTATAATTTAGATGTAAAAAAGTTGAATTTCATCCAAATTTAGCTGAAACATCAGTAATTATTATATTTCATAATGAAGCACGATCAGTATTATTACGTACTATTTGGTCTGTTCTTGATCGTTCACCAGAACATTTATTAAAAGAAATAATACTTGTTGACGATTTTTCTGATAAAGGTTTGTGTTATTGGTAAGTTTGAAATAAATAATAAAAAACTTTTCATTCTTTTTCTTACAAGAACATTTGAAAAAAATGCTTGAAGATGATATTAAACCAATGAAAAAAGTTCGATTACTTCGTACAGATAAGCGTGAAGGTCTTATACGAGCTCGTCTAATGGGTGCTGTGGATGCCAAAGGAAAAGCTTTAGTCTTTTTGGATTCACATTGTGAATGTGCTGAAGGTAAGTTACAAAAGAGCTATTTGAGATTCGATCATATGCGCAGGATAGAACTGACTCCTTCTTAATCTTGAAAAGTTTTTATTTTCCTACAGAAAAACTAAACAAGATTTCTTTTTTGTTCTTTCTTATCCATCGATTCGTGTGATAAGAGCCGAGATTTTCTCGAACGGCTTCTCGAGAAATGTAGTTTATTCTATTTTTCTTTTATGCTTTTCAAACTACGATGACTTTCATCTTTTTCAGTTCTTTTGGGCATGTGTGGATGCTAGTACTTCGACTGCCCACACCAGTAATCGATTTAGAGGAACGATTATCCTTCTTCTTATAAGATCGTTTTCAATTTTTCCTGGTAGAAAAATGCTTGAAAATGAGCTGGCATTACCTCTAATGAGCTTCAAAACATGTTTTATGATCATGATTGTCCACCACTAATCCTCATCAGTATCGAAAAGAATTGAAACGATCAAAATATTCTTATAGTTTTCAAAGGTGTGTACGCATAAAACGAAAATGGGATTAATCGAATTTCTCATGGATCTATGCTTGGGTTCTAGCAATTATGATACATTGACTTTTAGAAGTAATCCTTTGAATGCTGAATTTAGGTTTCTTTTCCTAGATGATTCTTGAGATATAAGCGTTCTATTTCTATTACCATAAAATATTCATTACTTCTGACTTTGTCTTTTTACCAAAGCCTAGCATTGACTCTATTCCATCTAACAGTATAAAAATACAGAACAACAATTCAGGTGAAGAAGATTGTTTTATTTCAAAATTGCACTAAATACTCGAGAATGTCTTTCGATTATTTACACAAAGTATGACACTTAACTGGTATATGATTCGAAAAATTCATTTGATAATAACACACTTGAAGTATACATTGGGAAATAAGGATCATCTATTGTACCATATCTTCTATAATTAATTTCTATCATAATGGTGTGAAAATATAGTCATTCAAAATATGGAAGTAAAAGACAAATAGATGAAATATTGTTAAACAGACTTCATACCCAAGCAGACAAACCTTTGAGAAAACGCGTTTAAAGGCACAGAAATTGTTCTAAAATCGGCAAAAAGTGGACGTTATTGGTTCACACTCGTGATTCTCGATTATGAGCCAAAAACACCCATTTTTCGTGCATTTAAACGCGTTTTCACACAAGAAACATGTGTACACGCCTACAAAAAAGAGAAAAAAGTTGTCGTGTTTTTCCAACTTGAAAAAAGTGACTATAATCATGATTATGCATCTCGAGTATGAGAAAACGACCACTTTTTCTCTTTTTTATATGCATGTACACTCTCATTTCTTGTGTGAAAACGCGTTTAAATGTATAAAATGGACGAAAAATGGGTGTTTTGGGTTCACAGTCGGAAACCGCGAGTGTGAGCCAAAAACGTCCTCTTTTTGCCGATTTTAGACTAATTTCTGTGCGTTTAAAGGCGTTTTCTCAAAAGTTTGTTTGCTTGTGTACACATTCTAGGCTCAAGTTATTCTATTTCACATCTTTTTTTACTTCCCGTATATTTGTAACCAAAATTAATAACATATTTCCGATCGTCCGACAAAATTTTTGTGTTTGCGAGTTATTCAAAATTAAGAAATACTAAAAAAGTGTACATAATTCTGTACACTGCTCTTCAAAGTGTAAAACATGATTAAAAGTTATAACAATGATGAGATACAGACTTTCATAGATATTAACCTTAATCTTTTACAAGAAATTCATTTAAAATATTAGGATAACAATACATAATTTTATTCTTTAGGATGGCTTGAACCATTATTAGATCCTATTGCACGTAATCCCAAAGCATCAGTTGTACCATTAATTGAAATTATTGATGATGGAACATTTGAATTTAAAGCTACACCAATAGAAGGTATTCAAGTAGGTGGATTTGATTGGAATCTTATTTTCAATTGGCATACGACACCACAAAGAGAAATGAAACGACGAAAAAATAGAACTGATCCAATTAGGTAAATAAAATTTTCTTTAAAACTAATTCAATATATGATTTTTATATATCTTAGAAGTCCAACAATGGCTGGCGGTTTATTTGCTATAGATCGAGATTGGTTTGAACAATTAGGAATGTATGATCCGGGCATGGATATTTGGGGTGGTGAAAATCTTGAACTTTCTTTTAAGGTATATTTTTAAAATAAAATTCTTTTATTTGATTAAGATATTTTCCTATATATTTAGCTATGGCAATGTGGTGGTGAACTTTTATGTGCTCCATGTTCACATGTTGGTCATGTCTTTCGAAAACGTTCACCATATAGTTGGCCTAAAAATGTTAATGTTGTTAGAAAAAATACTGTTCGTCTTGCTGAAGTATGGCTTGATGAATATAAAGTAATGAATGAATAAAAAGAAATATGTGTAGATTAATTTACTTTTGTTTTCGTTTTTTATTATTTAATAGCATTATTATTATGAACGAATTAATTATCAACTTGTAAGAATAGTTTATTTGAAATAGAAATTCGAATTGTTTGCTATTTATTTATTATTAAGGGTGATTATGGTGATATATCTGATCGATTAAAAATTCGTGAAAATCTTCAATGTAAACCATTTAAATGGTTTCTTGATAATATTTATCCTGAACAGTTTGTTCCAGGAGAAAGTTTATATTACGGCGAGGTTCGATTTAATTATTTTAATTCAATAAAGTCAAATATCTATTTTTTGTTTTTCTTCAAGATTCGAAGTCAAGGAAAAATAAATGTATGTATTGATTCACAAGAAGTCGAAGATCGTGATAGAGCTATTATTGGTTATCCATGTCATGGGCAAGGTGGCAATCAATATTTTCTTTACTCGAAAAATTATGAAGTACGACGAGAAGAAAAATGTTTAGATTATCCTGGAGGACATTTACGTGAACCCAATAGAATTGTTTCGATGACATGTCATTCAATGCAAGGAAATCAAATGTGGTTTTATGAAGTATACTGATAGTTTATGTAGATTATTTCGATTAGTTTATTTTATTTTTAAGGATGATATGATACGACATGCATCAGGTTATTGTATCGAACTATCAGCAATAAATTACAAAGATATTTGCATGAATACATGTGATCCATTGAATCCCTTTCAAAAATGGTCTTGGAAAAAACGTCTTGACAAAACGACGAACAATTTTTAATATTATTTTTTTAAAAATTTCTTTTATTCTATTTTTATTTTTTGTTTTCTTTTTGGTGCTGTTTTGATTTTTTTATAAATCGGTGATTGATTATTTATGCATAATTGTTATTACATAAAAGAAAAGTATTAAAGCTTGTTTTATTTGTTTTCTCTATAGATAAAGATGATGAATAATGATGGTACAACAGGAGGGAATAATGTTGGTCTTACACAAACAGATGATCAACAAATGGTGACATCAGCTGATCGTGAAAATTATATAACACGATTGTAAATAATACATTCGAAAAAAAAATTAAGATTCTATTTTAATTTACGAATGTATTTTTGTTTTTACTTTAGAACATATCATTTAGGTGGTAATAGAGAAATGGCTAAATATATGGATGATGAAGCAATTGCAGCAAGTGGTGGAAAAGCGGTACAATATTACTCTCGTCTTATTTAATATATATTTAGTTTATTTAGACAATATATAAAAAAACTCTTCAAACGTTATTTCAACGAAATCAACAAATGCTACAACAACAACAACAACAACAACAACAATCAAGCATGGCTTCACAGGTGATGAATGAGAATTGAAGTTTTATTTAAACGTTATATTTTTTATTATTTTAAAAGCAACAACAACAACAACAACAGCAGCAGCAGCAAACAATGTATATGACATCTCAATCAACTTCAATGGCTGGCATGTCTCAACAGCCACCTCCTACATATACAATGCAAGCACCATTATCAACATCATCATCATCAATCGCATCGTCAACAACAATGGTTAATATTAAACAAGAACCTCAAATACCAATGTCTAATGTTCAGATGAGATCAAATCCACAAAATCTTCCCATACAACAACAACAGATTAAACAAGAACTTATGGTACCACCGATACCACCACAACAACAACAGATTAAACAAGATTTAATGATACCACCAACACCGCAACAACAACAGCAACAGATTAAACAAGACTTAATGGTACCACCAATGCCTCAACAACAACAACAACAACAACAGATTAAACAAGAATTAATGGCACCATCTATATCGCAACAGCAATCAGGGATACAAGTTCAACAGATAAGACAACAACAACCGTCACAATATCATCCACAACAGCTATCGCAATATAATCAACAACAACAACACTCGCAGTATAATCAACAACAACAATCCTCGCAATATAATCAACAACAACAATCCTCGCAGTATAATCAACAACAACAATCCTCGCAGTATAATCAACAACAACAACAACAACCCTCACAATATAATCAACACCACCAACAACCCTCGCAGTATAATCAACAACAACAACAACAACAACCCTCGCAGTACAATCAACAACAACAACCCTCGCAGTATAATCAACAACAACAACAACCACCATCTCTCCCTAATCAATCTACAACAATTACACCTCAACAACGTACTATAGTTCAGGTAAATTATTATAATAGTTTTACTGAAAGAAAAGCTTGTTTTTTCATGGATTATACAGCATTTACAACAAGTACGTCAACAAAATCATCTTAATCAACAACTTGAATCGACTAATACTGCTCAATTACAGCAGCAACAACAACAACAACAACAACAGCCATCTAATTCTTCTACGTTACCACAATCATCATCCATAACTAATGGAGGAGCATCATCATCAACATTAACTCCTACGACATCAGGCGGTAGTTCAGATGAAAGTAAAAATATTTCAATTTTATGATGAATTTCTGTAGGAAATCTATTTAGTTTTGCAACAACTTCTTACTAGTCCAAATCCACCTAAACAACCTTCAAATGCTGTTCAAAATGTTGCACAAGCAAGACTACGTACTGTATGTAGAGAATAAAACTAACGAGGGAACATTCCCAAGTGTCACAGCGCTTTTGAGTCGATACTATAAGCATCATGTAGACCCTAATGGTCTATGAATAACCTAAAAAAAGTTCGTGCCGCTAGCTTATTGGTGTCGAGATATTGCATTTTTAGTTATTTTTAAGCAGAATGCCGTGGTCCCCCTCAGGGACATCAAGAAAACTGAGTTTTGAGTTTTCACTTGAAACTTTGCACACAACCAGGCCTTAATGAGAATAGTTTATAGTAAAAGTTTCAGAGCTTTTGGATGTTCATATCCTAAGATACGGCTATTATAAAATTGCTCCTATACATGGGCAGATTCGACGTTCGTGTTTCAGGATAAAACCAAAACAAAAGATCTGAAACTTTTACAATAAACTACTCTCATCAAGATCTATCTCTTTGCAAAGTTCTAAATCGAAATTCGAAAATTAGGTTTTCTGATGTTCCTGAGGAGGACCACAGCTTTCATTTTTTAAGAATACCGTAAAAATGCAATATCTCGGCACCAATAAGCTAGCGGCACGAACTTTTTTCAGAGTGTTCATAGATCACTAGGACCTACATGATGCTCATACTCTCGACTCAAAAGCGATGTGACACTTGGGAATGTTCCCTCGTAAGTCTAATCTTAATAACATTTTTATTTTTAGATCAATCGAACTGTTCGTAACTCATCCTTACCAACATCTCAAGTTCTTCAACAACCACCGCCAAGCCCAATGACACCGTAAATCAGAATATCTTCATTGGGATTAAAAAAATTTTCTAATGTTTATTCGTATTTTCAGAGGTGCTGATCCAATGATGATTGGTAATATTCCATCACCTCATTCTCATCCTGGTATGATGATGCAACAACCACAAACACCAATAGGACCACCTGGTCAAAGTCCATTAGCACGTTATATGATGGCCCAATCACCCCAAAATAGTATCTATCGTCCACAAATGTCTCCAATGAATATGATGAGTAAGATGATTTAAGATTCACTTTTTTTCTTGATACTTTCCTATCTGGGCTATTTTAGATAAAAATATCTGAAAACATCAGGATAAAGTGTGATATGAATCCTATCTATAATGAAGTTTTTACCAAGATCAGACTCTGAGGAAACTTTCTGACGCTAGTAACGAAAAATGTTTTTTTTTTTTTTTGAAAAATCTAGGAATTTTCAAAAACGCTTTGGATAAAGGCTTTGTAGCCCCAGAAGCTGTGTACAAAATGCACTGTTTAGTTTTCAAAGATTCTATCTCGATGCAAAGTTTTTTAAAACTGAAATTACATACAGTGAAGGTTGATGTCCTTTTTTTTTGTGTCATGTTGTAAACGCAAAAATAAAGCAAGATATTATTTAAAGTATATTTGAATATTGAAAACCATGTTGTTTATTAGTTTAAATAATAGAATAAATTTATTTGTTCTATATTAAACAAACAGTTTTTTTTTCTATATATCACATCAGATTCATTAATAAATGATTAAATTTATTGTCTGCAGTCGCTTTCGTAAATAAAACAAGAAATGTCTAGTGAACTATATGACACAAGAAAATCTTTCAACAAATATATTATATATTATTTACAAATATTAAACATGAAGATAATTCTTAAAGATGTTTTTTTTTCTCCATGGATTATCTATTTAGATTATGCAGGTAGTCCAACAGCAATGATCGATGATGAAATGCATTATTTATATAAATTTTTTACTGATCGTATTCATTATTTAACTAGAATAATAACTCGTTGTCAACAAGAAGGTAAGAATCAGAAGAAAGAAAAATAAATATTACATTTATTCGTTTGATTTTCTCTTTCAGGTCACCATGATAAAGTAGCTAAATATCGACAATTAC
>CAJNOP010000019.1:1141701-1365536 GCA_905250075.1 Rotaria sp. Silwood1 | reverse complement strand
TGCTTGAAAACAAATTTTTATAAAAAGTCGAAATAATGGCTATTATATGTGAAACAATTTTCATCATAACCATTACTGAATGATTCTGTATAATAGAAGTATAGAAGATATGTAAAAACATGTACGTAGTTAAAAATGTATATGTACCATTTGAATTGAAACTTTACAAGAAAGTTTTAGTCAAAATCTTCATTGTTAATATTATTAATGAAAAATATCAGCTGATAGAAAATTTTAACTCAATCTTTTTTGATTAATGATTCTATGTGTTGTAAGGATCGTTTCAATACTATGGCAACATTGTTTACAGACTAAGTAACCATTTTTTTTTTGTTTTTCTGAAATGACTGTAAATTTCCGTTATAATTGTTTTCTGATAATGCAAGCAAGGAGATATTGAATGATTCGTGAATTTTTCAAGTCATTAACGAACACAAAATTTCCATTTTGGATTTCCAAATCAATAATTAAATATTGAAAAACTAGAGTTTCATATGCGTAGATATTTTATATTTTGTAAAACGACTCTTTTACCAAACTTCTACAAGAATCATTGTTGAAACAAGATAAAATTCTGATTCTAATTCAATATTTTCAAACTTCTGCAGACTTCTCTAAGAAACTGAAAACATTTTGTCATATAACTTTTCGATTACCCGTTATTTAAACTAATTCTATTACTTTTGTTTCTCGCATCCAAAGACTCAGAAATACTTCAAAATATCGTGACAGATATGTCCTACATTCAAATTCTTTGAGTATTAGTTGAAACCACGAGTTCAAGAGAGATGGGACTTACAAGAAAAGTATGGTGACTGATTAAGGATTTTTGAGTCAGGTCTATGTGCATTATGTAGATCTTAATGAACTATGAATACCCTGAAGTATTTTGGATTCTTAATCTATTGTTGTGGAAATACTGCATTTTCGTGGAATTTTATAAGTCACAGGCAGATATTTTTGAGAATAGTTTATTGTGAAAGATTCAAATCTTTTGATTTTGTCCTATCCTGAAATAAGAATATCGAATCTACCAATGCATATAAGCAATAGAAAAAACAAGCTTTTATTATAGCTGTATTTTAGAATAAGATCAATGAAAAACTTGGACGCTTTCAGAATAAATTTTTCTCAGTAAGGTCTACTTTTATAGAGAGTTTCAAGTAGAAATTCGAAAATGAGTTTTCCTAAGAGTGACTAAGGTATTGACTTAAAACGTGTAGTATCTCTGCAGCAACAATTCAAGAGGCCAAACTCTTTTCGGACTATTCAAAGCTGATTAAGGTCCTACATGAGATACATAGTTTTCACTTAAAAGCGATTAATCAGTTCGTAGATTATCACAATTAGATTGACTCTTTAATCTGCTCCTATTAGACGTAGCCAAGATCCTTATGCGATGGTAGCTTTACACGTTTTGTTTCAACAGGCTGCTGTCTTATTGACAACTATTTCGTGATAAGTAGACGCCATTTCACTTTTCAAACATTGAGTTTTGTTTCAGCTGTGCGCAGATGATCTAATCGATGTATCAAATTGAGAGAGTCACTGCTCTCGTTTGTTTTTATCTGTAATGTAATTTTTTGTAATGAAACTATTCCAGCCAAATCAGAACGAGTTTTCATCGGTTCACCAACATCTTTTTTATATTTATTTTTTACAACTGTTTGTACGTATTAATCTTTCATCTTAATTTAAGTTTATCTAAGAAAATGTTTAGTTCTAACCATCTGTATTTCGGTACAAAATAAACAGCCTCATTTATTTTGTATCACTTGTTATGTCTAATTAAGTCTTCTCATTTCTTTTTTTTTTGTTTTTAGAGCGCTGCTACTCGCTTTGCTTCGTTATTTCGATAACTATCATAAAAGAAAATCCTTTTTGTTTGTAAACTATAATACATCTGTACCCAGAATATGTTTCTTCATTGTATGTACATATATTATCTATTTGTAATTGAATGCGAATGCTCATTTTTTCTTGTTAGAAGTTTATTTATAATGATGTTAAGCGGAAAAAAGAAGAAAATGACATGTTATGTGTTATATGCAGAAAAAAAAATGCGATAATAATCAAAGTAATTTAGTTAATTATTATTTTGTTTTCTATTCGCATGGATGAATTTTGGAGTATAGTGTAACTCCAACAATACGTAAGCACAGTCGCTTACCACTCATCGAAACAGTATGAGCATCACGCCAATAGCGACCAATCATATCTTTTTGAACAATAACTTTCATATTTTGAGCATTTGATGGTATTGTTACGGATGTTGTTTGATGCGTCCATAATATTTTACTTTCAACTATATATGGTTGACAAGCAGCATCTGTATAGAGAATACGAAGACGAGTATCCATTGCAGCACGATTTTGAAGAGTTATAACAAAATCTTCAATATAGAAAGTTGGTCAAAAAATTAAAAAAATAAAATAGAAAATATTTACCTCCATCATTTTGTTGTGAGTTCGATGATTCACGTGATCCTAAAACCTCTTTATGTTTATCGTCATCTACTTCATCTTCCATCAGTTTCAAGAAACTTCGTAGATCTAAAAAAAAACTTATTATATGTATGCGGTATCGAATGCTTAAAGAAAAATCTACCTAGGTCCATTGCATCTTTATTTCGGTGAATTTCATCTTCATCTAAATAGAATATTTGATAAGAAAATAAATAAAAAAAGAAAGAATTTCGAAACATAATGTTCATATTTTAGCAACAGTCAACATTTTTTTTTCAAATAGCGAAGATTGATTGGTAAGTTTCCATACTTATTTAATATTGACGCTACAATTGAATTGGTGTCAGTATACGCATTATAGTTAGTGACCTGTGACTGTCAAAAATCTCAAGAGAAGAACTCCGGGCTTCTTTTTTCAAAAAAAATTTTCGATAAGAAGTAAGAAAAATCTCTAGAGATCAAAAGAATTCTATTTAGTTTTACAGAATAGATAGACAATTTCTTTTGGTAAATATTGAGATAATGATTTGAATCATGCTTTAAACTATATATCCGAGACACATGCCAAAATCAAGCTTACATCGAAATGGAACGTCATTTATTTCTAAGAAAATCTTGTGTAATATAGTATAAGACAAAAAGCATGCGAAGTTCACCTCTTTCATGAGTGAAAAGTTTTGTTGTTTTTTTTGTGACTATTTAACAGTCTGAAGTAGTATCTATCTAATGAGTATATTTTGAGATAAAAAAACAATCTTCAAATGTTGAAAAATTTGAGAAGAAATCAAATTAGTAAAAACTGTACATTGTGTGATGTTTTTCTTAAAAGTAATTTTTACACTGAAAAATTGAAGCTTTCTTCCTATTTCTCCTCAACGCTTCAATCGATTGAGCTGAAAGTTTTTGTGTGAGAACTAAGAGCACATTAGGATGTATACTTTTTTTCTTGAAAACTTGCTCTAGTGATTTTTGGTAGAGTTCACAAAACTTGACCTATACAAAAGAATACATTTTTGAAAGAGCTTCAAGTAGTTTGGTTTTTCTAGGCAAAAAAACAATATTTTTCAAAAAGAAAATAGACACTCCAGTTTCGCCCTAGTTGTTACAACAATAATCAGACAAAAAAGTCATGACTATTTACGAAAAGGGATGCACTTCAACTCATTTTCACCCTTGCATTTTCTGTATCTCATATGAGAAAGCATTCGAAGTTCAAACTCTACAACAGCTTTCACTCCACTAGTCGAAATCTATCTACCATCAAAGTTTCAGAACTTTTTTATCGAGTTGTCGTTGAGAAACTCTGGAAAAGGGAGAAATGACCTTAATTAACTATGATGAATCATCAAAAACGAAAGGTATTTGTGTGATAACATAGTTGCTGTAAAGAAGTTTTAAAGTTAATATAAGAAAACAACATACGGCGTCGACGCTCTCGATTAAAGTCTTCCAAATTACCGTCTCTTGATTCTAAACAATATTGAAAAATAAAAAATTTCAATACTAAAACATAACTGATATTTATACTAACCTAGAAAGTGTCGAAGTTCAGCAACATGTTGTTCGAAGGTTTTGTCCAAACTAGCTGCAAGAGATACGAAGAATAAGAGCAAGAGACAAGTTTTTATGTTGGCCATTTTCTGATTGTTTATCACTACTAATGCTGTGTATAATAACAAATGCGAAACTCAAATATTATCGCTTTACGCATCATTGAATTGCATGTTTATTTTTTGTATTTACGAACGATTTCGTTGTCTAACAAGGCGATTATTACTCCTCCGTTTTTTACCGTTCCTCTCGAAAAAGAAAAAAACTCGTCCGATTGTTTTCATTATTGATATTTACCATATGCGCATGTCTTGTTTTTTAGATACCAGTCATATTTATATGATAATATAGGCTTATTGTGTAATTATTGACGTTCTATTTTCAATGTAAATATTAGGAAAGAGCAACAAATAAAATAGAATCAATGCATATATGTATATTATTAATCCTCACGGATATATGAGTGAGTTATTGAACCATGAATGTGACTAATAATGATTATAAATATCAATTATCATTTAGTTGATTGCTTGAAAATAAGAATATGCATCTAATAAACATTGAAACTTCTACACTTGAAAATAAATTAGTTTGATATGAAAGAGAATTTGTAATCAGTGCATATTTCGATGAACGACATTATTTTCTTGTTGTCGTCTAACATAAAGAACTATCTTCTAAAAACTATTGATTAATATTTTATATATTTCATTGAACGTTCGACAAAACAGATAGAATGTTGAAATTAAATATGCAACGTTTAAAAATCAGTTAACATGATAAACTATTAGAATATTTGTTGAAGCACTGAAATAATATGAAATTAGGAAAAAAAAATTATTACAACGTTGATATGCTGAAATATTATTTTTGTCTATTAGACACAAGAACGTCATCATTTTTTATTTGAAGATGTTTACGATTCGTAGACGTTTGAAACTAAATTTTGATTGCATTCACAATAATGATAGTTCAGAGTCATTCATAAAGAACGCTGAGATAAAAATCTTATTGTTTACTGCCTTCAGTTCAGTTTCATCGATCCCTCCGCTTTTGAACGTCCAGAAAAGTCCATCAGATTCAACGTTTTCGGACTTGGGTAACAGGAAAATTCCAGACCCAAATTCAACAGCCTGTAACATCCAGTAAAAAGAAAAAAGAAGCTTTCTGAAAAAATGCACTTGCTGACATATACTGCTTCGTTTGGTTAAGTAATAGTGCGCTAAATAAATATACCGAAAATAGAAATGAATAAAGACACCTTTCATAACTAACAAACAAAACCTAATCTATTGCGAAGTTTTTTTTTTTAAATACATTCGATTTTCATGAGCAGAAAATAGTAAAAGCAAAGGATGTAGTTCGGTGCCTATAGCGCTTGAATATCTCATATAACTGCTCCATAAAATAACTATCTGCTCATGTAATATAATCTACAATTATTTCAATAACAAACTCATATTCAATGGATGCATTTCAAGTCATTTTCTATTTGAAACTGCTCTTTAAACCAAACTGACCTTGAAAATTTTGGGAGAAGCTTGATGAAAAAAATACTTATAGTAAGTATCTAAATGTCCTTTGTATATGTACTATTATATGTTGAAGAATTTTTACAACTACCATTACTGTATGATTCTGTATCATAGAAGTATAGAAGATACTTAAAAACATTTAGTTAAAAACGCATATATAACATTTAAATTAAAACTTCAAAAGAAAGTTTTACTCAAATTGTTGTTTGTCGATATTATTGATTATTCAAAGGTAAATATTTTGAATCGAGAATGTTAAAATCAATGAGAAACATCAGTTGGTTGAAAATTTTAATTGAATCTTTTTTGATTTATTGTTCTATTTATAAGAATCGTTTCAATATGTATCAGAAAGTTTTGTTTTTTATCATACTAAATTGTAGAAGAATGACTATCTATCAGCAATGAAATAATCATAATATATACACAGTTAATTTCGAATTTTTAACTTGTCAGTGACTCTTTCCAAGCGAGACATGTCTTGTCTTGCCAGCTAAGATACTGTCTATCATTTGCTGGTCTAATTCGTAAAATTCTATAGATTAGACAACAATTTTAGCGAATTTCTTAGCAAAAAGAGACTCAAAAAAAGAATTATACACAAGAAAATTGACCTTTTTTGAAGATTTTCATTGAATGAATCCATACTATAAGAAAATTTATCAATTATACTGATGACTTCCGTTAATAAAAGTAAAATCATAATAGAATAAAGGTTTTATTTTTATCAATATTGAGATTATTTTTTTCAAAATATTTCTCCATACATGGTCAAGAATGTTCATGTGGTATGTATCTTGTATGGTATTTTCTAATCTCTTTCGATAAACACAAAACAGCCCAATATTTTTTTGATCATTAAAACAAAACAATTTCAAAATCTAAGAAAAAATAAACTCTAAAATATTTTGAGCCTTCCAGATAAATGAATGCATGTGCTTTCTTTTTTTTTAATCTCTTTACTAGAGACTTGCAAAATGATTATAGGTCACGATGATACTTAACGATACCTAACTTCAAAAACAATTCTTGTTCTTAATGAAAACTGTGGTTAAGCAAATCTATGATTACATAGATTCTTTTCAATGAATTAATACATCAAATAGATTTTAAAAAGATAAAAACGAACTGACTATGTCCTAAAGAATGCATATGGAAGATTTCTTTGCAATTGATAATTCAGAAAAAGTTCTTGTTTCTTTCTTTTGATGTCGATGTTATCATGCTTTTTATGCATTTTTGTTTTTCAACATACTTGTTATGTTATATGCATTGAAAACTATAAGTGTATATAAATTTTGTCTTATATTAAATATATCACTACGATATTGATTGTTTTAAGTATGATGCTATTATTTTTTTTCGTGTGATCATGAACAAGGATCAAAATATTGATGATTATATTTATTATCTAGATCATCCAGGCTTGTCTTGATAAAAATATTTAAAAAGAAAACAAATAGTAATTGTCTATATACGTATAAATAGAAAAACAATGCTATAAACATGATCTTAACGAATACAATGATTGTCCCTGTAAGTGACTTTATTATGTTTAATCTATATTAATATGTCTATTGTCATAGTCGATGATCATTGTCAAGATGGCCAATGTTATTCCTTTGGTATAACTTCAGTTGCAGATTTCATATCAACCAAAACGTACGTTTTAGTTTATATTGATTTGACTCTATTTAGTGTCATTGATTTGATTATTGGCACTGTATATTGGCATAATGAGCAAATGAATAGTGTAATAAGAGAGCCAATTTTATTATCATCGTTCTCTACATCTTCAGATACTTCATCTGAAACTACTAATTCATCTACAGTTCGAATATACTCATTAATACACCTGTTGATACCCGTATTAACTTAAAATTCTCAACGACCACTACATCTGTAAATCAAAAAAAAATTGCAAAAAGCAAACAATTCAAACACACTGATAACTTCGTTTTACGATGTTGAAAAAAAATTTGAATATTGATCGTCAATTATTTTTTGTATTTGTTGCGAAAGACAGAACAATATTAATAAGCAGATGACAGTCTTATTTTTAATAAAATAAAAAAAAAAAAAAATTCTTATAAAAAACAATGCAATGTCAAGTATTTTATGAGTGTTTCTCTTTTCTTTTTTTCTGTTTACATAAAAACAGAACGAAAACAGATTTTATCGATTTAAGTTGGTTACTGCTATTACTTTTCTTCTTTTTCTTCATTTTATTATTTATAAAAAAACAAATGGCTCAACGTGCACCAGCGATGGTTACTATGAGTAATGTAGGAATGATAGTTAATAAATGGCAAAATGTTCGTAAAACAAATGAACCTTCAGTACCTTTATCACAAGATGAACAACGATTACAAAATTATTTAGAACGTCATCGTTTATTATCTCCAAAAGTTGAACGATGTCTACAAGAATTAGTTGAACGTGTGTATAAACGTAATTCATCGTTTAATTTTGAATTACTTGCACCACCATCATCAAATTTATTATCTTATTTCGTTAATGAAAATCGAGAATTTTATTTTGATTTTTATTTGGTATGGAAAAATTCTGGTACAATTCAAATTGAAAGAGACTCATCATCAGTGTGTTGTAAAATAAAATATCTTGATCATTTAATACGATGGTCTCGTGCTGAACAAGCTCGTCTTTTAATATCAAATGTTGATAGAAAAAAAACTTGTTATTTAAATGGACGTGGTATGCGTGATTTATTTTTTGAAACACTTCACAGTGTATCGCCTGATTTAATACGTCTTGATTTTTTTGAACATCTTATATATTTTGATTTAATTATTCCTGTATTAGCAGAAAAATTTACGTGTCATGTAACACTTCTTCCATGTATACATTTATCACAAGAAAATGAAGTTTTATTACCATTTGGTACACTTCGTTGGTATCCGAGATCACTTTTATCATCAAAAGAAAACTCTATATTAACTTTACTTCACCAACCATTACAAAACCTATCGATTCGTCGTTATATATCAACAAACGATACTATTGATGAATCATCAAAACTTACAAAAAAAGATCAACAAGCATTTGCACGTGTTCGTACAATTATACATGAATTATTATTAGAATGTACATTGGAACATGTTGATAGTATTGAACAACTACAACGTCCTTTTGAAAATGATAATGATAGTACAACGAAAGTTTTCTTTTTACCACATCGATTAGATAGAAATTGTGATGTATTTCCAGCTGGACAATATTTATTGGATGATAAAAAAGCTAAACGATTCTTTAGAGAATTTTTACGAACAAACATAAAAACTTCACATGAGAATCACACAAATCATAATGAAACGATGCATTGATATTTATTTAATTTGATAAAAATGATCTTAACGTACTTTGTTGAATCATTGTGAAAGTATGATAAATAAATAAATCTTGTGAATTAATACTTCATTAACTAAAATTTTTCTTTAACACTATTGAACTCTTTAATATAAATACTTCAATGAACATTTGCATGTCATTCGTATGGAACACAACATTTACTACTAATCTTTAATCTAACTGTGTTATTACAACAATACACAGCGAATATGATAACCTAAAACAGGTAACTTCCTTATCGAATTGCTATTATAAAATAGGCAGTCAATAAGCGTTACAAAATAATATTTACCGATCGTTTAGCATTATACTCCGGAACGGGAAACTAATCCGTAATTAGAGTTGCCACCTCATCCGCTTTTTCATATGAGAAACTTTAGTTTACTTTTCATTGAAAAATTTCAGACAATAAAATGTGGTAGCTGTCGTCTACAGTCTATTATTGTTGATCTGACTAATGTCGATTTCTAATTCCAACAAACGACGCTAATATAGAAAGTGTTTTTTTTTTGGAAATTAGACATTTAGCCAATGATTCCTGCAATAGAATGTCACTTGATTTAATAGTTGCAGAAATACATATGTATTGACATTCTTTATCATCGCACGAACATCTGTTGTCACAAAAAAGTATTACTAATCAACGATCATTCAAGCAGTAAATGTAACTATATTCAAAAAATGATGTGCTTCATAAAAAAAATTCAGCATCTTTTTATATTATTTATTATGTTTCAGAATTTTAAGAATAAAAAAGTACGATCGAAAGAAGCAACAAGTTATTTTTACTCAAACGGATACGAACTGCACACAAAAAACAACTTCGCACATTGTTTTCGCTGTTTTGACTTGAGGAGGTGACAGGCTTGCCTGCTACGTATAACAAGATATGTTACAATCATCGTACATACACAACAATTGTTTTCTATTAAAAAGTAATACCCAAGTCAAATTTTTGTTTTCCTGTGTATCATATGTGCAAATCTCAGGTTCAGTGGTGAAGCCAGGATATTTGGCTACAGAGAGGAGAGCTTACCTCCTTCCCCCTGATTCTATCACTACTCCAGTTATGTTCACACATCATAGAGCTTTCTTCTTGAAGAAGTTTGAGCAGAATGACTATGATTCTATTTTGTTGGTATTTGTTTCATTTACTATTGTCAGTCGATAGCGACATCTTGTGACTAAATTTATTGCATGAATATTTTTTTTCTTTTTATACTATTGATATAAAAATAAATACATTTTGAATATTTTTATAAATATCAAAAAAAAATATTTTTTTTTTCTTCTTGGTTTTTTCCTGATTGCATATAAAGGTTTCATCAAGTTCTTCATGGCCGCCGATTGGTCAGGTCAAAATGACTGTATCAAATCAATTGTTGAGTTAGTCAGATGACCAAATTAATCAGATTTAATTATAAATTCTTTAAAATCTAATGAATTTTTTTGTCTTTTTCAGACTTTTTTCGTCGTTGTTTTCCATCATCATCGATCAATAATGGAACACGTATGATTAATAAAATAAAGAAGAAAAAAAAATTGACGTAAATTCTTCATTTTTCTTTCTCTCTCTTTCTCTTAGGAACGTTCATTTCAAAAACAACCAACTGTCTTTTTAAATAAAAAACTAGGTTCAACTACAGCTAGTAAAAAATCTCGTATTCAACGTTACACACGTAATGTTGGTTTAGGTTTCAAAACACCACGAGAAGTAAATAAACGAAACTATTACTATTTTAATGTTTGATTGAATATCAATTTTCTTTTAATCTAGGCTATTGAAGGTGCATATATTGACAAAAAATGTCCATTTACAGGAAATGTTAGTATTCGTGGTCGTATTCTTACTGGTACAGTTTTAAAACTTAAAATGACACGAACAATTGTTATTCGTCGAGATTATTTACATTACGTACGAAAATATAATCGTTTTGAAAAACGACATAAGAATATGTCAGTACATTTAAGTCCATGCTTTCGGTATGATATAATTTTTTTATTCAAATAGTTTTATTTTTTTTTGTATATTATATTTAGTGATGTACAAATCGGTGATGTTGTAACAATTGGCGAATGTCGTCCATTGAGTAAAACAGTTCGATTTAATGTACTCAAGGTTACGAAATCATCTGGTTCCAAGAAACAATTTCAAAAATTCTAGAACAATTACAATAAAAAAAAATATTAATCACATATAACAGCGACGAACCTAGTGTTATTTTCTCTTATTTTTTTTTTTGTTTTTGTATACTGCTGTTTATTGTGATTATTGATGTCTCATAATGAGAATAAGAATTGCGTTGAAACAAAAACAAAAAAAAAAACAATAACAACAACAAAACAAAAAATAGCATAACATCAATTTTTAAAAAAAAAATAATTTTTCTTCTGAAAAGTTAAAATTTTTTTTCTTTTTAGATTATTTTAGTTTTTTTTTTTTTCGTAAAGAAAGTCAATTGAATATGAACAGATAAGTTATAAAATAGATATTAATTAGTAATGATTTTTATAGAATGAACGAACGAATCAGTAATAGACATTATTTTTTAAATTTTGTTTTCCTTCTGAAACAATTTTTTTGTTCTATGTGCAAGAATGGTTTGTTTTTAGTATTCTTTTAGTGCCAAAAAAAGAAAAACAATTTCATTGATTGTCAAAATTTTGTATGAAGTAATATTGATTATAGTGTTTTTTTTCCTTTTGCATTCTCTTGCATAAAACTTCCGTATGATTCTAGAATCGATGGTAGCGCTCTAGACTGCTACTTTCACTTTTCTCCCACTTATTTTTTATTTTACAATCATATGCTTTCTTTACTTTTTTTCTTTCGTTCTTCTCGACTGGGTATATATATTTATTTTTAACTTGCACAATAAGACATTCAGTTGGTAAGCGCGTGCTTACAACAATTATTACTCATTTTTTTTTGTCGACATTTTTTTAACTGCATCTTCTTTCGTAAGTTATTTCATATAAATAAAATTACGCTTTTTGTTTTTTAGATATTTCATTTTTTTTTTTTGTTTCAAATTATTAATATGTCATCCGATCAAATTAATATAAATCCTGATAAGGATAAACAACGTCCTGTTGAAGTAATTGATTGGAATGGATTAGTTCAATATGTAAATTTATATTTATGATTAATGTATAGATAGAAAAAAAAATATTTTAATCAATTTATTTTTAGACACAAATTTTATGTCAAGGTCCAACGAGCAAAGTCAAAATATGTTTAATTGATGAAGAAGATGAAGAAATTTGTATACAAACTAAAGATGAATTTGATTTAAATGTTAAAGTAAATATAGATGAAAATTTTCTGTTTATTTTATTAAATAAATTAATATTAATAAATTTTTCTTTAGTATGCACAAGATCATGGTATGAAATCTTTATCACTTGTTGTCTATATTGATGATAAACATATATTTAATGGAATATATCATATTGAAAAACCCATTGAAAAATTAGCTTTTCCTATTGATAAATTAAAAATTCTTGAAGATAAAGTTCTTGCTGAAAAATGGTATATACCAGTCAAACAAGATGAAGCATTAGGTGTTTGTCTTACAGCAGCAATTAAAATAGCACAAGAAGGTATTCAAAATATTTATCAAAGAAAAAAAATTTATTTTTTTAAATATAAATTCATTTTTTCAAAGGTAAAATTGAGGAAAATGCTGATTGTAAACGTTTTGTTGAAAATATTGTACCAGATGCATTTTATAAAGTAAATATTATTTTCAAAAAAAAAAAATTCTCAATTTATATTAATTACAATAAATTTTAGTTACAAACTACTAAATCAGTTTTTTCATGGCCACGTGAAGTTCAATGTGGAATATTTGAAATGCTTGAATTATTTATTGATTTAATTGGTACTCGACTTCTTTATCCACCTGTACCAATAGAATTATTAAATACACTTGCTCTAGTAAGTGTTTAGATGGGTCTTGTCTTTTTTTTTTTTTTCTAAAATATTAAAATCATTATTTAGACATTTGATACAACTACAGCATTTTCTCAAAAACATAAAAATGAATCTTTACCAATACGACGTGTATATGCATTAAAAGATGAAGATTTCTTACGTGAAAATATTGGTAATGAAACATTTGGTTGGCTTCGATCACTTATTCAACGTGTAAGTTTTTTTTTGTTTTGTAAAAATAGAAGCGTAAAAAAAAAAATAAGTTCAAACAAATTTATTTTAGTTTATTGCACAAAATGGTTTACAACATATTCGTTTACAATTTGAATATATTGATTCTTCAAATTCAATGACAGCTGCAAAGGTTAGTTATAAAATTGTTTTTTTTTTTGTAATGTTAATGAATTATATATTTAGGAATATAATGCATTACTTAAAATATTTTCAAAATGTAATTTATGTATAAATGCTCATCGTTTTCATTTAATTTTTACACGATCAATTCGTCAAGCACTTCAATATCTTCAAACACAAGACACTTCTAATGAAGTAAATAAAAAATTTTATTTTAAATAAAAGAAGAAAAAAAAAATTTTTTTGTTTTTCTCTTTAAATTTTCTAGTTAAAAGAATTATACGATACATTAATTGATATTTGTTATAAATATGAAATAAGAGATGAAATAGCTAAATTACGTGCATTACCATATAATTCAAATGTCGATGAAACGTTATCAACATTGGTTGATAGTTGTTCAGAAACAACACCACTTATTGAGGTAAATATTGTGAAATTAAATTAAATAAAAAACAAAATAGTAGACGAAAATTTTCAATATTCGAAAGCGATTTTTTTTCTTGTTTTAACAAATCGATGCAAAATTGTGCGTGTTACGCAATTATCGAGCTTTTATTTGAATTGCATAAATAGGATTTCAAATAGAGTTGCAATCGGTATGAATCATTCTTCATTTTTTTCTCCGTAACAACCAAATCAACATACTGATTACTATATTAATGATATAACAGTCATTATTTTACGAAGGAACCACTCGAACTGATATCCACTGTTTGAACTCATATTGGGGATACAAAGACGTCTTTATGTGATTAGAAAAGACTGTAAAGAGTGCGTTTTTGCAATCAAATTACGATCGTTTTATTGCTGTTTTAGATGTGTATACTGAGAAAAAAAAAAGCAAAATTTTGCCTACAGGTAGGTCGAATAATAGATAGAATATTCGAAAAAGTGATTCTATTGTCGAGATGCTGAATTCTCAAGTAAAACCTAATTTTCTAATGTGGCTGCGATCAGCAATAAGATTTATGTAAATTTAGTATCTCGGCAGAAGAATAAATTTTTTCGATAATTCTACACATTGTTTGACTTATTTATGGCGCAAGTTTTACAGTGAAATTTTGTTTTTTAAATTTCCAGTATATTCATAAAGCAAAGTCAAAAGTTCAGTACAACGATCATAACTCGAATCCAAAGGCACATGGAAACGCACCGTGTTAGGCTTTTGCTAGCCTTACCAAGACGTCCATGTAGACATAAGTCTTGATGTAGGAGGAGCTGGACTGGAAAAGCTCTCTTCACTTTTTATGTCTAGTTCATAATTTTTGGATCAGGATCAATCCGATGGACTCTACTGTCAAGATTAAGAAGGCAGCTTTTGTCAGTCACTTTCTGCCAGACAGACTACCTTATGTTCAAACAGTAGGTATCAGTTGGAGTTTTTCCTTTGTTAGCATCTTTTACCATGTATTTTCATAAGTTTTTTCTCTCTCGACAACTATTAGTGAATAGAAAACTTCATAGGTCTACATGAGATTTGTGCATCGATCCACTGTTCACCAAACACAGACATTATTAATTACCTCTATGCTTAATCTTCTTCTCCTCACATTTTATATCTGTACAAAAATATATATATATGCAATAAATAGTAATGCATATAAATAAATTCATGATAAACTATACTATTACACTATTAGGTAATTTTATTTGATAAGATAACGTCTTATCAAAGTCTTAGCTGATAAAATATAATACATAGTATCATGAATTTTGACTCAAAGAAAAAAAGCTAGTATATATACGTTCTCTCATTGAAATAGTTTTCAGCATTAGTAAAAAGTGTTTGGGTTATTAAAAAAAGCATGTAAAAAATTGATCGTAATGATTTTATTTTCCATAGATATCAATGCCTGTACAACGAAAATCCAAACATCAAGATTGTTATGAAACTCTTGCTGAAAATATTCGAATATTGACTATGAATAATAATGATGCAGAACGAAAAGTAAATAGTTTTTTTTTAGAATTTATCTTTTTTCTAAATATAATTTTTTTTTTTTTTCTATATAAAGAATATTAAAAAACAACGAACCGATGAACAAATACCAACACCATTATTTACTCGTAATAATATTATGGATTGTATTGATGTAAGATATAGAATAAAAATTTAAAATACTTTTAACGTAATTTTTTTGTTTCTCATATTGTAGGAATTATTAACTTCAACAGAGAAACGTTCACTTAAACGAAAACATCATCGTGAACAACGTTCATCATTATCATCAATGAATACTGGTCATATAAATAAAAAAGAAATAAAACGATCAAATACAATAACAATTCCTCCAAATACAACTTATGATCGGTAAATAAAATTTTTTGTTATGTTTTTTTTTTTTGTCTAAAATTTTTATTTTAGATCAAATCCTGAAGATATTCTTCGTTATTTTGCACCAATGAAATTAAAAATTGCTGCTCTTTATGATAATCTTCAATTAGCAACATCGAATGGTGATTTACGTGAAGTATTAAAAATTGAAGAAAAAATTAAATTACTTCAGTAAGAAAATATACAATTGAATTTTTTCATATATATATATATATACATATTTAATTAATATTAGTCCATTTTCTTCACGATTTATTGCTGATGAAAATACACCTGATGGTACACCAATGAAACCAGGACAAATATTTCGTAAAGGTTGGATACTTCTTAATGATGGTTCAATGCCATGGGATAGTAATGATATTCAATTAATTAATTTAAATGATGGTATTCAAGTTCTTCAACAACCAATTGTACCAGTAACAGCACCACATGCACGAACTGTTATTAGTGTTGAATTTATGTGTGCAAATGAACCAGGTATATATGAAAGTAAATGGATTCTTGCTTATCGTCAACAAACATTTGGACCAATGATATGGTGTACAATTGAAGTTAGTCAATGGTCTATTATTGAAAATGAACTTCGTAAGTTATTTAAATAATTAAATATAATATATAATTTTTTTTTCTATTTAAAGAATCAATAACAAGTTCAAGTTCATTGAATGAATTAGATTATGTTGAAGTACCATTACCAGATTGTTTTGATTTATCAAAACCATATCAACCAGGAATGAAAACATCAAGCAACAGTTCAATGCATGTAAGTTTACTTGATTTATTTATATTCGTTTTTTCTTGTAAAGTACAATCGAAGAAGAGTGTTGCGATAAATATTTATACTCTGCGGCCATAGATCTTAACCAATGGAATTGACAGATGTTCTAGAAATCGCGCGATCATGGACATCTTGGAAATGAATCGAGTCCTACGAAGTCTAAATTTTTCAACCCGGCAGCTTTAATTCTGAGAAACTCCGAAAACGTTTTGAGTATAATATACATCTTTTCAAGTACTACTTGTTAATAAGAATGTCTCACCGGTGTTTTCTTTTCTTGAAACTTATTTGAATTGTGCTAACAACTATTTATATTTTGTCTTTCTCTTTTAGACAAGTTCTATTTTACATTGTGATGATTCAACAGAATTATTATCAACATATTTTAATACAGTTGATAGTAAGATAAAAGTTTGCTTTTCTTTTTTTATTATATTTAACCGTGTATTTTTTAGTTGATGATCTTCAAAGTTCATATCAGAGTGATACTGATAGTCTTTCTACTTTTACGGATTCATCACCAGTCGTACCACAAATAGATGAAACATCTCTTACAACAAATTCAACTTTAGAAAATCCAACAAAATTAATTGAATTACCATTATCACCACCACCAACAGAAAATCGACCAATGACATCATCAGTAGTTCCTAATAATAATGAAGAAAATCAATCAATACGATTAAAGTATGTATGATCTTAAATATTTCATTTTCATTTTTCACTCTTTGATTTTAGTCCACCATTGGATTTTGTTGATACAGTAGTTACAAATATTTTTACCGTTGCTAAACAAGCAGGTTCAACAGCAAAAGCTATTTTTCATACATTACAAGCATATGATGAAGTATGAGAAAGAAAAAAACTTTATTTAATTAAACTTTTAAAAAAATTATTATTTTTTTATTTTTCATTTTAGCCAATTACACAAGTAACTTCACCTGTTCAAGAACAAGAAAAACCAATATTGATTAATACATATAATGCAGATGCCACAAATACTCATGGTTTTTCGGGACGTATTACTAATACTTCAATAGGTACAGATTCATCGGATCCAATGAAAACATTAATTGAAATGGGCTTTGCTAATCGAGCTAAAAATCAACGTTTACTTAAAGAAAATGCTAATGATTTAGCTAAAGTTATAGAATTATTAACAATCGACAACAATGATTCTGATTGGTTTACTCATCGTCATTAGAGTACCAGTCAAACTGCAGGCTTTTTTCTTCTGTATTATTATGTAAAAAGACTTAATATTTTCCTCTTCTAACCTAATTTGTCATCCTTTGAATGTATATTTGTCTCTTTAATTATTATAAATAAGCATTTGTTTTTCCGTCTTGTAGCTACGAATGTATAAAGTACTCTTCGCTTTTTCTATTATCCATCATAATCATTTACTTAGCTGAACATTATAAAAAAAAAATTGAAAACAAAAAAAACAAAAAAAAAGAAAACTTAATCGCGAAACTTGAACATTGTGCGTGTGCGTTTGTTTATGCCATATTCATTTTCAACAATAAATGCAGTTTTTCTTTCTTTTCATTTTTTTCAATTATATATATCATGAGTGGGGAAGATTTCGCAAAGTGAATAGAAAAGATCGAGGGAGAAAAAAAACTGAAACAGTCAATTCGATCATTTTATTATTATTTTAGATCGAAATTTTCTTCTTGGAATTCTTAGAAAAAAAAAAGATTACAAAACATGTGAGTTTAGTTAAATATTGTCTCGTAAAAGATGTATTATAACTATGCATGCATTGATCTTTCCTATTTTGATCATTCTCAATATTGTGAATAACTGAGCTCATACTTCATGATCTATTCCCTATTTTAGTGCATGCTTAATCATAGCATTGTAAAATGTCTAGGTTACATCATAAATCGATTCTTGAAACATATGGTTTAAGATTGAATGAAAATTCATCATCGAATCGTGATCAATATTCAAATAATGATAAACGTTATCCACCTTTACGAGAACGTCCACGTTCAATTCGATTAAAACCACAAGAATATCTTCTTTTTATTGTTGCAATTTTAGTTATATCAGCTCTAGTCATCTATAATCTTTTTAGATTCTATTTTGATTAATTCTTTTTTTTGTCAATTAATGAATTTAAGTCGAAATAAATCTCATATCAATTTTTTTTATACATCTCTTTTATGTTTATACATTTTTTGGGGAAATGTAGCTGCTCTTCACATGAAGCTCTACCATACTTTATGATATTGAACAGACATTTTGAGTAAATGTGTTGTGACAATAAATTCTTATCACAAGTATTGATCTGCTTTCGATCAATACACGTATACCGGAGTTATGATTGATTCACCTTCGTTTCCTTGTAAAGAAAATATTTTTAGCGGAAATAAGTAGTCAAAAAGTTTTTGTTCATGATCACCAAAGCTCATAATACATGGTTAAGATGTTAATAATTAACGTGCCTTGAGATGAATGACTCGTCGTGGAAAAGATCTATTTTGGTAAAAACCAATATTCACTCTTCAACAGACAGTTTTAGTAAGGAGACAAGAGCTCAGTTATTTTAAGGCGACTTTTAACAAAATTCTGACTAGAAATAGCTACGACAGTGTTCGTTCAAAGGAAGAATTAAACAGAAATATTTATAATGATTTGGTTGAGATAAAATGATAAGAAGAGAAAGATGATGTCTGAATTCTTACTCGAGTACATGTTAACTGATCATGGGTGGGTCGGTACTTGCGGTCAGAATTTATTGTTGCATATGTGCATCTAAAATATCACAGGATTTCATGAGCGACTGCTACTTTTATCCAGGACTGCAGTAAATCTGTCTTTTTGTCTTGTTTATTGTTTTTCGAGACATCATTGCATATGAAGAATATGTTTTTTTCTTCATTCTTCATATACTCATTCTGTCTCAAAATTAAAAATGAAGCTCGAGTTTACAATATTTCTTTTTTTTTTTTGTTTCTTAGAAATTTACTCGTACTTCAAACAGAAATAAATATTCTTTTTGTTTTTTTTTTCTAGATTAATTATTTCACCTCCGTTAGGTGATAATGTTAAATTCAATTGTAGTTATATGTAAGAAATAGAAAAAAAACAGCAAATACTTTTAATGAATTATTAATTATTCTTCGTCGGATATTTAATATTTGTATTAATAAAAATTAAAATAAAATATGTCAACAAAAAGAAAACTTGAAGATAATAATACGAGTAATACAAATAATTCAATAGAAACAATCATCAATAGTTTGTATTATTTTCTGATTAGAAGAAAAAAAAAATGTTTTATTTCATTTCTAATTTTAATTTAGATAATGATGAAGAAACAACAACAAAAAAACAAAAAACGAAAAAAAATGTTCGATTTGATGATGTTACTGTTTATTATTTTGCTCGTAGTCAAGGTTTTGTAAGTGTACCAAGTCAGGGTACAGTCACTCTTGGTTAGTATAAGAAAATTATTCTTAATTTTTTATATAAATATTTTAAAATTATTTTAGGTATGGTTCATGAACATTCACATGTGGAACAATATTCCGTTACAGATTTTTTACGTGTTCGTCGTGCAGTGCATAAATCCATATTACGTGACAGAAAACTACTTCCACCATCTACATCTGCTAGTAAATAATAAAAAAGAAAAGAAACATTCGTTTTTAGCAAAGTTGATCATATGATCAATCATGATGATGCTCTTTCCAACTAGTTTAACTCGTCTATGGTTCGATTTAAGAACGGTTGGTAAATTGTTCAGTATAATAGGTGCTATATTGGCCGTACTTTGCTACTTGAAGGGTCACCTTTCTTATGATCATCATCCTATCACAGAATACCAATAGTAATTTTCCACCTGATAATCGCGTACCGGTATACAAACACACATCATGAATAGGCGATACTTTTTTCGAAGTTTGGGTGTGCTTTCGTGTGGTTCATAATTCTTGTATTGAGAAGCGTAGCGTTATTAATCAGAAAAAAAAAGATTTGATTGATTTAAATTTCTTTTTTCTTGCGTCTTTCAGGTATTGACAGTGATAATGATGAAGATGAACCTCTTCCTGTTGATGATTATTATTTTGTTCAACCAATAGCTACACGACAACGTCGCACATTACTTAAACAAGCTGGTCTTGTTAAAATCGATGCAACTGAAAAACATGAATTAACATTAATAAGACGTTCACGTGAAGTATGTGGCTGTTCATGTACTCGTGAAACAGGTGGTTGTCAACCGTCAACATGTGAATGTTATATTAATGGTATTGCATGTCAAGTTGATCGTTTAACATTTCCATGTCCATGTGCAACTATGCTTTGTAAAAATCCATTAGGAAGACTTGAATTCAATCAAAATCGTGTACGAAATCATTATTTTGAAACTATAACAAGATTAGAAGCCGAAAAAAATCAAGAAGAATTTGGTAGGATCTATAATATTATTTTTTTCTTATGATCATTAAATTATTATCTAAAATTGAATATTTATAGAATGTCCTATTAATCAACAAAATGATTCTGATGATATATCCACTATAGAATTACTTTTATCATCCATAATATCACAGATTGAATTTGAAGATGATGATATAGTATCTGTTCTTGATTCAATTGTGTCGTCAATTGACGATTCAATGATGACCATTGAAGATTCTTCATCATTTTCATCAATCACGTTACCGTATAATGTTGATACGAATATCTTCACTACTCTACCATTATCAACCAAAGAATATTCAATTCAAACACAACGAATATGCCATACTAATTCATCAAAATTATCTGTATGTAGAGATTTAACAACTTCGACACCATCGACTACAATGATTTCAGCTGAACTATCTTGAAATGAAAAATAAGATTTTATTGTTCTTTTCTTTGTGTTTGTTGGCTTACTATTTTTTTGTTATTTATTCCTAACATTATTCCTTTTTTTTTCTTTTGTCTATGCATTTTGATATTTTTTAAAGAACGTGATTGAACAAATAATATCATGTGCTAATCGAACAAACAAACTATTTACTAAGTATTCATTTGTTGATTAATCATTTGAAATCTTAAAAAAAAACGTACTTTTTTGTTTTGTTTTTTGACGAATGGATTTTATTATCAGATGAATTAAACTAGAGTCAACTCAATGACACGATTTTCTTTTTACAAAAAACAAGTTATCATATATTATTTGATAGAGTGCTTTAAGCTATAGTTATTTTTCTATATCGGCTCAAACAATCAAGTGTTCTGTAGAAAATAATTCGAAACGATTACTGCAAAAATTGATGACACTTAAGATAGTAGTGATCCTTTCTCTATCGAATCAGAGCGCTTGCGGTTTTTTAAGAACAATGTTCTTGTTGCATTGTTGGTTTTTGTCCTTTCTGTGGGTCAACGGAACAAAGGTTTTGACGTATTTTTATTGGTAGTATTTATAAAATAGAACTATTACAATTCTATAACACTCGTATAGACCTGTTATTATTTTCACTAGGTTCCACGGAAGTAAGGTGATGTACACCTATCTAATAATTGAAAACAACTCATTATTAGTGAGCAAGAGAAGTAAACGTGTGCATAAGGACTGATTTTTCTATTTTTTCATTAAATTTTTTATCATTTTAATGAAAATCAATCTTGTATTATTTGCTGGAAGGCTTGTCAACCATTCAACAGCCAATCTAATGAAAAAATGAGCAACAAAACAGAATAAAACGCATCGAAGATAATCCAAAAATATTGAAAGATGATTTTCTTCTGCTGTAATCATTTTACTGCTGTTCGTGGTAGAATTTCATATGCAACATATAGTTAACATGCACTTTGAACAAAGATTCTAAATACTTGTTCTTAATTTTTCCAAAATATATCTTAGTCAATGAAAAATAAAGTCAATATTTTTCTAAGAACTTTTGCATCAGTTGTTAATATGACAGAAATAATTTTAGATGAGATGCATATCTAACCAATCTCCTTCACGCGTAATGGATTTCTCTTATCATCAATCATAAATCTGATTAAGAGAATTACTATTGAAGTGTATATGTTACATAAGCTTTGTTTCTATTAAGTAGTCATGGTTTATTTAGTTTTTATTTATCTACTCAATATGCGATATATAAACGTAGATAATGTTAATATTACTTTCAAGTACAATATCATTGAGATATTTCTGTTTAAACATCAAGCTATTGCAGATTCGATATAATTCATCTTCCAGAATCTTCATCGTATTAAGAATGTAATAATGAGTGTTTTATTAGCTTAAAGATATGTCCACGATGTATGTATTTTTCGGATAAATAAAATACATGTCTACCTACGTTAGTTTGTCCATAAGTATACGACTCAATACTAATCCTTGATCAATTTGAATGAATCTTCTCTTTTTTTTTTGTTTTATTTTTCTTGTTGAATGTCATGTGTACAATGACGTATTTAGATTAAATAAAGAAAATGAAGGAGATAGTTGAATAGTATTAGACATTCGAACATAAATACTTACTTGATCATTTCTTAGTTTTGTATATGAAAGATGAGACAGACAATTATGCTTCAAGGTAAGTAACAAAAATAAAAAACAAAAACATATGAAATTTTTAATTCTTTATAGTTTTATTGATTATTCTTACTATTCAATGGAATTTTATTAAAGCTAAAACTATTATGATTGATACGACAACAAAAACTATGACAACAAATCAAACTATTATGAATAAATCAGATACAACAGTTAGTACTATGATAAAAACTAATGACAATTTTATATCGACAAATATGACTCAACCATCTTTATCAGCATCATTATGTGAAAAACGTGATAAACCATATTTTCTTTCACATAAATCTGAAATAAGTAAATTTTATGTATGCGTAAAAGGACAATTATTTTTACTTAGTTGTCCCTCGGGTTATCGATTTGATGGTGAAGTTGATCAATGTATTCGTAAAACTATTCAAGATGAAATCGAAGAAAGTAAATTATTTATTTATAAATTATAGTTTTATATTTTATTGATCGATTTTGTTTTTCTTTTGGGGTAGAGCCAAAAAAACCAATTTTAATTCCACATGAAATTAATTGTGGTTGGTATTATGTTGTACGTGCTGAAACCACAGGGGAACGTATTCTTAATAGTTGTCCAATGCCGCAATTATTTGATATTCCAACACTTGAATGTAAAAATTATACAGAAGTCAAATGTAAAGATCGTTTTGAACCAAAAGATGCTTGTAAGTTGTTTTGAAATGAAAAACTAAATCATTTTTTTTTGTAAATTCTTTTATCAAAAAGGTGATTATCAAATACGTTCATCAGCTCATGCATATCCATGTTCATATTTGCCTAGTTGTAAAAATCGTCCTGATGGTTTATATCCAGATCGTTTACGCGATTGTCGCATGTATTTTCGTTGTACATCTGAACGTAGTTCAGAATCTTATTCATGTACACAAGATGCATTGCCATTCGGTGAACGATTTAGTTTTGAAGAACAACGTTGTTTGCCTGCTCAATATGTTGAATGTATCAATGATCAACAAAAACCTTTAGTTTAAAATTTATGTTAAAAAAAATTTTCATCATTACTCTTTAAATAAATACATCGAATAAGAAAAAAAAAATCTAATGATCTTGCTAGTAAACATTGAATGTTGTTCTTTTCTTGTTCTCTTCTTATTCTGATCACTGCGCATGAATATGTTTTTCAACATAGATTACAGATAGTAGCACAAGTTGTTGCATTCTTGTTAATCCATAAGGAATACTTTCTTTGTTCTTTTTTTATGTGCTACATTCTAGAAGCTCATCTTTATTGTATTTACGCTTTGTAAATATATGTAGTCAAACATGAAGATAATAATGGACCGATAAGGAACGAGATAGATCTTCTTTTCTCGCTATTCCGCCAATTCGCATTAGGAAAAGAGTGCTCCCTATGGGAATCGTTGTTTCTTTACCAATTCTGTTTGCTGTCGTGGTGACATGGCCAATATTCTCTATTTTTTCCGTCTCTCTCTCTCTCTCGCTCCTCCTCCTTCTTTATCGATACTTATTCTATGAGAATATTACGTAGAAATCATTGCAAAATGACCTGTCTTTTGGATATCTGATTGCTGCTCCCTAAACGTCAGTTAATCATTCTCAACGAAACCTTTTTGTCACGTTCATTTTAAATGTGACGCGAGCAATTGATCATGTGGCATTTTGACGTTGTGTCAACGCATACCTTGAATATATATACTATGCAAATCATTATCATAAGGCATATAGATGTAATTTTATATTTATGTTTTTCTTTTTAAGAAAAACCATATATATATATATTGATTACTTGTTAAAACAACACAATCGAAAAAAAAGATATATGTTTGTAAATGAGTGGGTATGTGAAAATAAATGAAGCGAATATTAGCAAGAATGCATCACATAGAAAAATGATAAGAAAATCGAGAACAAAAAAAAGAAAGCAAAGAAAATTTTTTTTTCTTGGAAGCAACTTCGCGTAGCAAAGACTCCCTTAGTCTTTTTTTCTTACTCCTCTTGACTCGGTCTATCCGATCACGTGTTTGAAAGAGAGAGAGAAAGAGAGAGGAAGACAGAGAGAGGGAGAGAGAGAGAGAAAGAAATGAAGTTTTTTTCAATCATGATGCTTGTAATGACGATTTTTTTGTAATAATGATGATGAAATGTTACAAATGAGTATGATTTCCCAAACATTTTTAAAGACTAGAGGGAGTAAATACCAAAAAAAAAAGAAAATAATAATAGAAAATTCATTGCTTGTTGTTTCAAACCTTGAACCTTTTTTTCTTCTTTTTCTTTTTTTGCTGATCGCATGTCTTTTAATTTGTTATTTCCGTCTAAAAGTAAATCATTATCGAACGTAAGTAAACAACATGTTTAACATCTTTTCTATTTTAACTATAACATAAGCATGATATATTCAAAAATTGAATTCTATTGACTTATTCATGCATATGACGACATTATCTTAAATAGGTTTAGTTTTGTTTGTTTCTGTTTAGAATATGTTGGGATGCTTCGTTTCCATAGTTTCATTAGTTTATCTGTGCAATAGACGGATACAAATTTTTTTTGATTATGATAAATGTCGTTGAGACAAATTATATGCATTACATCAAGATATGATTGAAAGAGTTATTTATAAGACATAGTTTTTCTATATTTTATTTTTTGCTCTCGAAAGGGTAAGAAGATAGTTGAACTTGGAATATGCATATCTCTCTAAAAGTCATCCTTGAGTTTATCGCTATTGTTAATGGTATAGTTGTGATGCAATTTTCTGTATCACTATTGACGTCAGATACTTCTTTTTTTTGTTGCTTGTCTCGTACTATCTCTTTCTCTAACGCCTGAATATAGACAAATTATTCTATATTGTCTATTTCTAGTTTCGTCCCAGTCTCGTAGAATATAAGCGCATTTTGTTTTTCCGTTCTTTCTTGAAGATGATGACAGCACTCTTATAAGTCTCTGCCGAAAATGCCAATGAAACGGGGTCATGTGTCAGCTCCTCAAAATACGTTTATTGATACGATTATACGTAAATTCGACTCACAAAGTATGTTAATTTGTTTGTTTGTTTTTTGTTTCAATATGTATATAAATAAATATTTATATAATATCAATTAATTAGATCGTCGTTTTCTTATATCCAATGCTCAATTGGTAAATAAACCAATAATTTATTGTAATGATGCATTTTGCGAATTGATTGGATATTCACGTGCAGATGTAATTCAAAAAGCTTGTACATGTGAGTTTTTATATGGAGCTGAAACAAGTGAAAAAGCTGCCAAACAAATTCGACATGCTTTACAAGGAAGTGATGAAAAAGAAGTTGATATTATTTTATATAAGAACGATGGTAAATTTTCGTTTCCAAATGTGTTTTTTTTTTCAGTTAATATTAGTTAAGAGAATGTGTGATAAGAGGGAAAAGGGAAAAAAAATTGTTTCCGTCTATTTTCATCTAGGCATGAAATTTCGATGTTCAGTACTCATCGCTCCGGTGAAAAATGAATCATGCGATATTATTTTATATATTCTTGAATTCACAGAAAGTAACGATCGTAATAGACAACGACGAATGCGTATGTATTTTAATTTGTTTCTAAAACGAATATTTCATCATCATTGATTTTTATAGCAAAAATTCGTGAATATTCTATTACTCACACTGGTATATGATGTTTATCTTCTGTTACATATCATTGTTCTTGTGATATTCATACTAGGCATACACAAACGTTCATGGTTCCATATGTTAAATCCATTAGCACGACATAAATCAAATCGATCCAATGATACAACTGGAGGTGCAAGTGACTTTGAAGGTTCTGTGTCAGCAGATACAGCTGGTTATATCGGTAAAAGATTAATTCTTGTTTTTTATCTCTGTGTTTTATATAAAGTGCAAAATCATTAGGAAAATAATTAACATCTAGTCACAAGTCATTTCTACATTCGTTTTTCTTTATTTTCTTAATCAGGGATTGTAAATGACATAATTTTACGGAAATAAATATTTATCTATTAGTTTTGTATAAGAATTATGATTGGTTGTATTTATATCTGAAACTGATAATCAAATTAATAATTAATCAAAAAAACAAAGAAAAGTACATGTAGCTTCAAAAAAGATAGATAAACTTATTAATAATAAAATTTAGTTTTCAGAATAATCTTTGTATTTGAAAGAAACAAATGAAAATCTTTACTATCATATGAAATAAGTAAAATATGAAATTTATAAAAATAAATCAAATGACTTCCATGTTATTTATTCTAGCAAAATAGAAATATAACAAAAGAAACGATGATTTTTTTTTTTTTTTTTTGTAAAACATATCTAAGCTTTTGTTTTCAAAAAAAAGAACATGTAATAGTAAAATGTAATACATATGAGTAGTAATAAATAATTAAGAAAATTGTTAATTTTGTTTATTAAATTACTTTCGTTTATCATAGGATTAAATCATAAGAATACAACAACTATTGCTTTGGATGAAACAATTTTATCAACAACAAAAAATTTACCTTTAGATTATAAATCAAGTCGTAAATCATCAACAAGTTCAAATAATTTATTAAAACCTGATAATACTCTATGGAATACAAATATAAATGATGTTGAATTAGTGAAAAGTAAATCTCAAAGTTTAAGTAATATAGCTGGTAATTGCAAAATAAGAATTCTTTTTGTTAGTTTTTAAGAAAACAAATAAAACTCAATATTTTTCTTTTTATTATTATTATAGAAACTGTTCTTAAAAAAGAAAAACAAGAAGCAAAAAATACTAAATGTTCATTTATACCAAATCGTATAGCACAAATCTTATCATTAGGTGAAGATATTGTGCCTGATTTTCATTCACCAGATAGTCGTCGTATACCACGTACAATTATTCTTCATTATTCACCATTTAAAGCTGGTTGGGATTGGTTAATATTATTACTTGTTATATATACTGCTATAGTAACACCATATACAGCAGCTTTTTTAATGCATGAAGATGGACCAAATAAACAACGTTCACGTTCATCACGCGCATTAAATGTTATTGAACTTATTGTTGATGTTATGTTTATTATTGATTTATTGGTTAATTTACGTACAACTTATGTTAAACATAATGAAGAATTAGTAACACGTGCAAGTAAAATTGCAAAACATTATTTAAAAGGATGGTTTTTAATTGATGTAACAGCAGCTATACCATTTGATATTTTATTTTCATTATTACAAACAAATGGTGGTGGTGAATCAACAACATTAATGGGTTTATTAAAAACAGCACGTTTATTAAGATTAGTACGTATAGCAAGAAAATTAGATCGATATTCAGAATATGGTGTTGGAGTTTTAATTTTATTAACGGCTACATTTGCATTAATTGCACATTGGCTTGCTTGTATATGGTATGCTATTGGTCGTCTTGAACGAAGTAATCAAGGTATGTATATCTAACATAATTTCCACAATAAATCGAAACCCTTTAGAAGACAATAGAAAATTTTTGTAACTCTGTCAATATTTATTGACATGTAAAACAAGAGCATATATAAAAGAGAATATAAATTTGATGAAATCTGTCAAATGTTGTACTTAGCTTTTGGCTGTTATTTGATTATCAGAAACTTGAAAGGTACAGTATACAAAATGTATATTAGAAATGTATGTGAACAAATTTTAGTTTTTAGTCACGGTGACTGGAACTACGTTAATCAGAACATAATTCTGTGTTTCATGAAACTTATATCAGTCAATGGAACGTGAGACTCTAAATTTACTGAATCCAATCTGAACTAAAAGTTCAAACAAATAAATGTTCAGAAAAATAACTTAAGATGAAGTTGTGATCAATGTCTGATGATTCTAATCAGTTCAAAATATGTAGTCGAGCTACATTTAACTTCATTTTTAAACATTTATTTGATTGATATTTTGACTCAGAGTGAAATCCTCCATATCCAGAATTTCAAGCTCTATCGACTGATATATGTGTTAAGTAAAACGGTTCTCAGAGTGAATTTTATCAATACTCAAAAAAAATTTTATCCTAAATATTACTAATCTGTACGCCATTTAACAACTATGAATTTATTGTTGGGACAAATCATTATTTTCGCCAAATGCTATGAATCAGCTAATCAACAATATATATATATATATCACAAAATATTGTGATGTGTTCTTATTGATTCAATTTATTCTTCGAAATGTTTTCTTGAAGACTTTATTTTGAAATATTTAAGAGACTATATGCGAAAATTTCTTCATCATCTAACCAAACAGGTTAGCAACTAATAAGAAGCTACGTGTTCATTTCGAAAGTTTGTCACTTATACAGAAAAATTCGTTTTTTCCATCATGTTTCTTTTGGTTGCCTTATATCCTGATAAAGTTTCCTCGTATGATTAACATGTTAATAACTATCAGATTCTATAATGACAGACTTATTGATAAGATAATTTGATTCAATCCTTCTTATCTTTATTCCTTGAAAAAATATCTCAATGAATGATGATTACTTTTCTTCTTCGAAAATATCTTTTATTTGAAAAAGATTAGATAAAACAAAATAAAATTAAAAAAAAGCATATGTTGCCTATTTTATCTTAGGCAATGAAAGATTGATTGGTTGGTTAGCTGAATTAGCTAATCATACACATCAATATTATAATGATTCCGATCCAACATCTGGTCCAACAAAAACATCAAAATATATAACAGCACTTTATTTTACTTTTTCTTCTCTTACATCAGTCGGTTTTGGCAACGTGAGGTTCGCTAAATTTTCTATCCCAAGATTTCTTTTTTTGTTTTTTCTTAAATTTAATCTTTCTCTAGCCCAAATACGAATAGTGAAAAGGGTTTTTCAATAATAATCATGCTCGTAGGATGTGAGTTTATTGTTTTCTTTGTCTTTCGTTTTGCTTTAGTTAAGTTCTTCTCTGTTGTCCATGTTGTGTTGTTTTGGTGTTTGCTTAGCTTATTGTTTTAGGATCACGCATAACATGGCTCGATGAATTAGCACGTATATCTAATCAACCGTATAATTGTTCATCAGTATTGATTTATAACAGAACAAATTTAAGTAAAGAAATATGCCATGGTGGACCTAATCTTCGTTCACAATATATCACTGCTCTTTATTTTACATTTTCATCTCTAACAACAGTCGGATTTGGCAATGTAAGAAAGAAATAGAGCGAGAGAGTGTGTGTGTGTGTATTTTGTATTAAATGAATATTGAATTTTTTCTTTTTATTTATGTATACACAGGTTAGTCCTAATACAGATTCGGAAAAAATTTTTTCCATTTGTATTATGTTAATCGGATGTGAGAGAACGCATGACAATATTTTATTTTTTTAAAGCATGCGATTGTTGTTGCTTGATGTATATTTTTGATAGAGGTTATTGTCATATTGTATAAATTTGTGTTTCTTCTTTAGCTTTGATGTATGCCAGTATATTTGGTAATGTCAGTGCTATTATTCAAAGACTTTATTCGGGTACAGCTCGATACCAAATACAGATGTTAAGGTATGTTCATAAATACTAAATAATATTTAATAATCTCTACGGTATCATTCTATACATAGAGTTAAAGAATTTATTCGTTTTCATCAAATTCCAAATCCACTTCGGCAACGATTAGAAGATTATTTTAATCATGCATGGAATTATACAAAGTAACAGATAATATTCTAGTTCTATTACTTTTTAATGTTTGTTTTTTTTTTGTTATAGTGGTATTGACATGAATATGGTGCTTAAAGGTTTTCCTGAATGTTTACAAGCTGATATTTGTCTTCATTTAAATAGTCAACTACTTAAAAATTGTCCTGCATTTAAAGGTTAATCAATATTTAATTTTTTTTTTTACTTGTATTTATTTAATTATTATTATTACTTTTAGATGCTAGTGAAGGTTGTTTACGAACATTTTCAATGAAATTTAAAACAACACATGCACCACCTGGTGATATAATAACACATCGTGGAGATATATTAACATCATTATATTTTATTTCACGTGGTTCAATTGAAATATTAAAAGATGATAATGTTGTTGCTATTTTAAGTATGTTTGATTTGTAATTATTTTATATTTATTTATTTATTTATTTTGTTAAGGTAAAGATGATATTCTTGGAGAAAATCCTGTATTATATAGTGAACCAGGAAAATCTGCATTTAATGTTCGTGCATTGACATATTGTGATTTACATAAAATTTTACGAGACGATTTACTTGAAGTTATTGATATGTATCCTGAATTTGCACAAAGTTTTTGTCAAAATTTAAAAATTACATTAACATTACGAGATGTAAATTATAGGAATTTTTTTAATTTAAACAATTATTTATTGTTTTCTATATTTAAAGGAAGATCTTGTTGCAAAATCCAATGAATGTCGATCAAAATATCTTCCAAGTCAACAACAATATCGAGGAAGTTAGTATTCACAAAAAAAAAAATAACTATTTTTTTTTCTAATTTTATTTCGTTTGATTTAGGTAGTAATCGAACAGATGATGATAATGCGTCACTGATGGGTCCACAATTCGATGAATATCCTAGTGGAGCGGGTAAAAAAGCTTTTATTGTTTTTAGCTTTAGAAAATTTCTCAAAGTGTAAAGAGCTCTTTGATATTCTATGTTATAAGTTATCGCATTTTATAATGATTTTACTAGAAAGATATTGATTCTTACAAATATAGAACTGATGTATATATTTTCATATTATTCAATAAGATTTCTCGAATGATATGAAATAAATTTTTCAGTTAAATTTAATATTGAAGTTTTTTTTTGAGCCAAATCAAAGTATGAAAGCTGAAGATGAAAATTTCAGCTATATTAGAGCTAGACAAAGTCGTCTCTCTGTTTTTGGGATTGAAGTCGCTCCCAGATAAAAAAGTAATTGTGAATTATGTGAATCATTGAATTTCATTTGTCTTATGTTATGCAAAGCTAGATATGTTCTCAGTCATTGTTTACATATATTTTCTGAATTACTAATGTACTTTTTTTTGTTTAAAAAGTAAAGAAAGCAATGCGTCGTTTTTCATAGAAATGTTTCCGATTTCAAATTTTTCACGTCTAAGAATCGGAATCGGACATATAGATTTCTTTTGGGATCACAATTGTCAATATGATTCCTATCTGGAATTACGCATTTCTACTATTGACATTATATAAACATAACATTAGCTTACAGTTTGACAGCCGAAAGACATGTCATTAAGTATGTTTATAATATCAATTGATTATCATCAATTGTTAGCAATGTGCTTGTTTAATGCAAAGTATAAGAAAAAAATATTTTGTTAGTTTTCTTTTTGGCAATGAAAAAAATCTTTATAGTTGGATAAAAAACTAATTAGGAATAATCTCGAGTATGGCTCTCTTTTATCAGTGTAGATAAGTAACTAGCATTTGTATCCAATCAGCAGACATATTAATATTAATTGTAATGTGTCATCATACTCGTAAAAAGATAATTTTCTCAATAGATGTAAACGTTGATTGATATTCGTATTTCATCAAACGTACTATTGGATTGATTCAGACTTTAAAATTTCTCACATCATCAATGTGTATTTCATCATAGAAAGAAAACTTTATCTAATGAGTTTTTGTCTTCGGACAAAAACAATATATAAAAAACAACAGATTGTTATTCTTATGTTGCACATGAATATTCGATTAGTCTTTTTTGAATTAGAATAATGACTGAAGCTTTTATTATTTAAATATACTTGCTAGAATATTTTATAACAGTTTAAAGAAATCAATAAACATTACAATAGAATAAATATACATAGAACCAAGACAGGATACTGTACATAGAAATTTTACAAGAAATAGAAATGTTTTATATAATTGAAGGCTTTTGTGGATCTGATGTTTTAACTTCAATTTTAGTTGGTATTGTATGTCCATGAGGTGCATTAGAATCATGTGATGCTGATACATTATGAGCAGTACCTGTTGTTGATATATGTACATCACCTTTAGTTTGAAATTCATCAGCTAAAAAGATCGAATTTAATTAAAAATTAATTTTTATTTAAAATTATTTTACCTTTTTGTTGAGCATCATGTTTGACTTCTAATTATTAAAACGAAAAAAAATAAATAAAAGTAATCAAAAAAATAAAAATTCTTTTTTTTTCTTAATAAATTCTCTACCTTCAGCTTTCTTTTTTGTATTCGATGCTAATTCATTAGCTTTATCTTTTGCTTGATCAATATTATGTGAAGCTTGATCTTTTAATTCACCAGCTAAAATAAATTCATCATTATATTAAATTATTAAGAAAAATTTATTAAACCTTTTTGTTGAGCATCATGTTTGACTTCTAAATATTAGAAAAAAAAAATTAAATTAAAATTATTGATAAAATAAATCAATTATTGTTCGTAAAATACCTTCTCCTTTCTTTTTAGCATCAGATGCTACTTCATTAGCTTTATCTTTTGCTTGATCAACTTTCTCTGATGCTTGTTCTTTCAATTCAGCTCCTATTCCATGTAAAATAATTTTCAAATCATGTTCTATTCAATTAAATAGGATTTTTTTAAATACCTTTTTCTTTAGCTTTATCGGCTGCTTCTCCGGCTACATAATAAAATAAAAAAAACATGTTTTCATAATGATTCTGTTTTTGCTTTTGTTTATTAAAATTTACCCTTTGCCGTAGCATCGTTCGCTAATCCGGTAAGACTAAAGCAAAAGAAAAAATATAATACACAATTAGAGGGAAAACAAATTTGCTAAAATAAAAATACCTATGAATAGCTTCTTGTGCTGAGTGCATAGTAGCTGAACCGACTTCAGAAGCTTTTTCAGCAGCCTATGAAATAAACAACAATATATTAAAACTTAGTAATAATAAGAAGTAAAAAATTAACTAACCCATTGTCCAGCAACACTAAGTTTTTCACCAACAAAACTAGCTGCATTAGCAGCAGCTTCTGGAATATTTTGTACAGTTTCAACAACCTATAAATATTAGAAAAAAAATAATACAGCCCATAGTAAACATTTTTAAAAACTCTGAAGGTTATCCAGTATACAGAGGTGATACGGTATTTGAACTTACAGTATGTGAAAGTTCTTGTACTTTTTCAACTGTAACATCTTTAGCATGAATAGCTGTTCCAATGATAATATTTGTCGTACTTTCAACATTATCTTTAACTTCATCAGCTTTCTTTGAAGCATCATCAGCTAATTGAGCACCTAAAAATAAAATTAATATAAATAAATTTGTTTGAAAAATTAAATAAATTCTATATACCAGCTTCTTTTGTTTGTTCTATTTTTTCATTCACTTTTGGTTTTATCTCATCAACTTTTTTTTGTGCAGCATCTTTAACTTCACCAGCTTTTTTTGAAACATCATCAGCTACTTGAGCACCTAAAGAAAACAAAAATAAAGATTCAATGAATAATTTGTCTAATATATAGATTTTAGAATTAGTGTTATTCGTATTGACGATATGTACCTGTTTGTTTAGTATCATTAATAGTTTCATCAACTTTAGGTTTTATTTCATCAGCTTTTTTATTAGCAGCATCCTTTACTTCATTCAACTTATCTTTAGCTGCATCGGCAGCTTCACCAGCCTTCTCTTTCATTTCAGCACCTGATAGTTAAAATTAGATATAGACCTCAATAGTTAGGAGATAGTCTATTTTTTTAATACCTTTTTGTTCTGCTTGATGTTTCAATTCAGCTCCTTTTTGTTCTGCTTGATGTTTCAATTCAGCTCCTTTTTGCTGAGCATCATGTTTTATTTGTTCTTCCGATTTTTGCTCTATTAGAAGAAAAAAAGAATAAAAATTCATTGAAAATAAATATTTACAAAAAGAAACCCTATTAAATCAGTTATTGAGATTATTTTTCAGATATTTATTCAAATAAAATTCAAGGTATAAACTAAAATATGCATGTATCGAGTCGAAACGTGGAGAGTTCAATAAGTTCGAATTCAAATTTAGTTGCAGTTATTTTTAGTTAATTAATAGAAATAACTAGGAACAAACTAAAAGAAAAAATTTCATGGTTGATTACGAATAGAGTTACAAACAGTTGAATACATGACGAAAAAACTGAAAGATTTCAAACATCCTAAACAATCAATCAACCATATTTCAAAATACTCGAATTTGATCAAAACTCAAGGTTCGTCTATGAGTATTCAGACATCACTAGAAATATTTAGGTAATCGTCTAAATATTCAACACTGTCTGAAGCAATTTAATCATTTCTGAACATCGAACTAGAATTCGTCTTAGGAACATGCCTGCCTAATCTGAACTGACATATTCCTATTGAAAAATTTGACTTTTGCTTACCATGAGTATGAGTTCTCGTATCATGAGCATTAGAAGCATTTGCATGTTGATTATAATTATTATTTGACATCGTTGTGTGCGTATATTAATAAGAAAGTAATATCTGAAAGTAATTAAATATACTACATTAATATTGCTCGCTCATACTCTTTCTCTAAGTCCAAGCACATGTAATCGACATAACAAATCAATGCGTACACATCGATATTTACTCGTATTTATATACTATCATTATTTTTAAACGAAACAATGTATATTAGTCAGTCGGACAGAGTTTATTCTAGATTGAATTGAATCATACTTCTAGAATAGAAGAGAGAAAAAAAAACAAGATTTTTATGTAGCAGCTTAAATTCATTACTATTCGCATTTTTTTTTCTTTTTCTTCTTCTTCTTCTCGACCTCTCGTTTACAAATACCACTACGCATAGACTACACTCAACAACCTTCCGAATGAAGAGAAGAAAAAGTTTTAGCTCGACAAAGAAAAGGGGAAGAAAGGAGACAAACGTTATTACCACGTGACGATTAAGTCAGAGAGTTAAAATCAATACAACTAGAATATTCTTTTTTTCTCCATTCGAAATGATCATGACAACATTCTGTTTCATCCATGGCTCACTATTTCTTGTTTTCTTGCATTCCTTTTTTCTTATATTTTTGACTTGTTGTGTCGTCCGTTATTTATATCTTGTGCTTTAGTCATAAAAAAAAAGCCAACGACGTAATGCGCGCATATACTCCCTAAACTCATAGGAAATGTAAAAATATTAAGTAAAAATGTAATGTGTATGTGTAACGTGTCTTTATTTGCAAAGTAAATAGAAAAAAATTGAAAAAAAAAAAAGAAAAGACGACATTTTTATTGTTAAACTATATTCTAATTAACAACCTTGAAAATTAGGTTGCCGTTTTTCTCGAAAAGCACTTCTTCCTTCATTAATATCATTGGAATTTTGACATGCATCAATTGCTGTTTTTATAGCTAAATGATCATTTCCATTTTCAATCATTACTTTAATTGAACGTACAGATAATGGAGCATTACATGATATTCTTTGAGCTAAATCCAATACATATTGATCTAAATTATCATGATTATCACATATATATTGAATTAATCCTATAGAATAAGCTTGTTGAGCAGATATTCGATCACCTGTATAAAGTATCATTTTAGCATGAGATTCACCAACTAATTTGATTAAACGATCAATTATATCTTTTGGACATGATAAACCTAATTTAACAGCTGGTATACTAAAAGAAGCATTTTGAGATGCAATACGAATATCAACACTCATAGCTAATGCAAGACCACCACCTAAACAATAACCATTGATTTTTGCAATAATAGGTATTGGAAATTGAAGAAGTTTAATACGTATAGTTGGTATTGCATGACTAATATCATCATCTTCTTTTTCGGATAAATCAGCACCTGAACAAAATGATATTTGACCATGACCAGTTAATATTAATACACGTATAGTTTTATAATTAAGAAGGCAATCATCTAATAAATTTGATAAACCTAACCACATTTGACATGATATAGCATTACGTTTTGATGGATTATTTAGTGTAATACATCCAATATGAGATGATTTGTCAAGAATATCGAATAAGATAAGACCAGATGCATATTCTTTTGTAACAAAAGATTCACTCATTTATCTATACTATTAAAGAATCAATGATGTATACTTATCATTAATAATTAAAAATAAACATTTAAATTCTTTTCTTCTTATCAATATAGTATAAATAGATTAAATGAAATATAAATGTTCTATTAATAGGTATACTTGAATTTAATCCTCAATTAGCTGGTCAAGATATAACTCCAGCTAATCTTGAATTTGGTTCAATAACATCTCGTCGTCGTGATCGTCGAGGAAAATCTTTTAGTGGTGCATCTGCATATCAAGGTAAAATTTGACATAGTCAATTATTTTACATATTTTTTGTTTTCTAATTTAGGTAATCAACCTCCATTTTATTCTCATCAACCATCACTATTTACAACAATTAATGATGAATTAGTTCCATTGGTTTGTATAATGAAAATCTTAAGTTTACTAGTGAATATTTTTTCTTTGATTTTTCTTTTTTAGGCATATCAATCTCAATCATTTGATCCATATCAATCAAGTGTTGAATATCGTTTACAAGAAATAACTAAGTAATTATTTATTCATTAATTTTCTTTAAATTATTTTTTTTTAATTTTTAGACGATTATCTACATTAGAAACAAAATTAACTGAAGATGTATCTACTGTTCTTTCAATACTTCGACGTCAATTTCCAACAAATAATTTATCAATATCTTTATCTTCAACTGATATATTAAAAACTAGTTCTTAAAAAAAAAATAAAAGAAAGTCTTCTGTGATAATCTATTTCTCGCTCTCTATCTCTCTTTTTCTCCCTTCTTGTGTTTTTTGTTGCACTTTGAAAATCTTGAACTGATAAAAAAAGAAAAAACCTATGAATTAAATTTACCTCTTCTATGTTTGTGTTTATATAAGTTCCGTCCTTTTGTTACCCCTTGTACCTTCACGTCGACCGATAGCAATATGTATTTTGTTTGGTGTATTAAATAAAAAAGAACTGCAATATAATATTCATGCTATGGTCTATTAACTGATGCTTCGAATGTGCTTATCTATTTATCTTTATTCTTAAATGCACTACGTGGTAATTTTTTTTATAACCCAGTTATACATTAAGATTTATAAATATTGCAAATCAGCGTAAATTGTATAGTATTACTGCTAAATATTATGCTGATCATTTTTAGAAAAATTAATAGATGACGCTCTGTACTGATCATCGGTATTCGAGGCAGAATGCTATGCTATCAAAGAACATGAAAATTATTTAGCTCTCACAAAATCCATCAAATCTTAATAGGAAACCAAATAATGTTAGAGTTTTATTAGAACATTAAGATTTGATTATTTGTCATAAAGATGACGTTAGTTAATAACAGTAATAAAATAAAGAAAATAAAAAGTGGTCAGATGAAAATATCATATAACAATCTTGAAAACAATCGCTATTTTTTCTATGAAATTGTCTTTGTTATCAACCGAATTATAAAATGAACTAAGCAAGTGCATTAATAGATTTGTTTTAAAAATAATGGGATGCGTCATTCGCATTGAATTAATAGATAATAACCATCTCCTGTGGACTTCTTTAAACAGTGTCCATAATCACTTAAAGAAAAAAAAAACAGTATAGGAAAACTATATTATATTATTGAGCGAAAAAGATAACATTCAATAGAGGGCGCTGTGTGTTGATAAAACAAATACTGTTTTTGTGATGTATAAAAAGTTTAAGATTTATATGTCAAATCTTCTAAACAAATTGAGACTAAATTATTTTCGCATAGAAAAAATTCATTGCCATTTATTTCTTTTATTACAGAAAGAAAATTTGTAATGAGGAATTTCTTTTAGGTAGGATGAGTTTTTATACTATTTATGAATTATGATAAATAGATTAACAGTCTTTTTTGTAAAAATTGATTTTTTTTTTATGTTAAAAACTCCTAATAAGTTGGATTTATCGATATATCAATGTATGTGATTTATCATCTTATTAGAGAGAAAAACGTAAATTATGTAATGAAAATGTATGTTCATTTTAAAAATATGCGCTATATTCCATGCATCAAAATCAAGTATTTTAGAGTACACACTGTCTCATTTTGAGTTCTTACGTCTCATAAAAAACGATTCCTCTGAGATACACATTTTGTATTCTATTTGAACAGTTTTCCCTTTAGTAAATATAATGAACAGTATGTTGATAAAAACTGTGAAGAATTTTTACTCCAACCACCTTTTTTTTTTTGTATGTCCGTAGAACACGATTATTGTTATCAAATTATGGCTTAGCTTTATCACTTATTTTATTCCATCATTTAGAAGGTTAAAATTAAAGAAAAGTCCAATAGACCAATAAAAGTAAAATGTGAATGGTTTTGTATATTTATAAAGACTTAGCATGAATCAATAAATATAGTAAAAGAAAATAAAAATATACCTTTATTCTAATAGATGAAGATACATACAGGTTTTATTTAAACATTATTTTTCGAGTAAAATAGAGCCTTATCATTACAGATAATTTACGAAAGAGATAAGTTTGATATCCTATTATTTTTTTTTTATTTTTTCGGCTTACGAAGTTCGTCAAAAATATATCAAAGTTATTTTAATTCTGAAATAAATCAAAACAAAAGAATTACTGTTACAAATATATGTTTGATGATATAGGACATACTTGACAATTAGGACTACCATACCGTAATTTCTAAATAGAGTACACTAGATTTCAATTCGGATGTAATTGCGGTACAATTTTTTTTACTATGAAGTATATAGTTGAGGTATATAACTTTTGTGTGACAACTGTGAAAAGAAACTTAGTTTCTAGAAAACAGCATTACATTTATCTTTTCTCATTAAAAATCATTACTTGAAAAACAATTTCATCATAGAAAACAATACAAAATTCATTATTAATACATGTTATGTTGCTGAAATCAGTTAGAACAGGTTTTTTTTACATTTCTAGACTTTTCTTTACTTCTAACATGTTTGATCAATTCTGGTTGATATTGTATAAATATTAAAGATCACTACGTTTCATCGAAAAGTTCAATCTTGTTTTTATTCAGCACCTATGGTATTACTTAGAAACGAATTTCGACTATTTGTGTATGAATACTTCATATGACTAAAAACACACTCTGTAAATGCATTAGAACAAGGAATTGAATACATATAAGAAATAAGTTTTGGTTTTTCGTCATTATTTCTTGTGATTATTGTTACTAAAGGAAAAAAGGCGAAAATCAATAGAGAATGGATATGACAGCTGTGCTAAGTGAGAACGGAGTCAAAGACTACGCTCACATTCCCACCATCATTCCTTGAGTAAAAAATCTGAATCTCAACCAATTTTTTAAATATTATGTTCAGCCAAATATGATATAAAATAAGCATATAAAAACAAAAAAATAAAAGACACATCGAACTTTCTTTCAATAAATAAATAAAAAGGTTAGGACACATTCGAATAAACGAAATAGATGTCAATAATCGTTGGTGAATTTTTCACCAATGTTGTTGAATTCGAACGTCTCTACAGCGTACCATGAGCTCTATTGAAAATCACAGCTTATTCCAATTATAGACCAGTTTATGACACTAAAACCTCGAAAACCAAAATGGGGCACAAAACCGGACACATATGACAATCCTACTAAAAACATGCATTAATTGCTACTATTATTCACAATTATTACTTTTTTTGATAACTCTAGTCCCAGTCAATATCTTTTGCGTGTTGAAAGTTGTTGAACATGTTTGGTACAGGCCGCATGTTCCAAACTCCGTTTGGCATACCAGAAAAAACTCCAGGAAACTTTGTGTTTGAAGTGCTGCACCTATAGGCCCATGAATTGCCACTTCTCCATGTTTGACACTTCATGCCGTTGTGATCGGGAGAAGGAACCCATCCAATGTCACTGTCTTCTTCTAAAATGATAATAGATGTAAAAACAAAAAGTTGTCGTGTGATTAATATATAAAAGTCTGCAAACAATCAAAGTATTTATTCAGAATCAATGTCTGTAAGAGTCAGATGATTCAAGAAGTTGATAATAATTGAATTTCATGAAACTTTCAAGTTTTTGTGGACACGATGTTTGCTGTCGAATAGCGTGTCCATAAAAACCTGAAAGTGTCATTGAAAATCTGATTGTTACGAACATTATCTATTGAGATCGATTTTCATTCTCATCGTTCTCTGATCTGAAAACACAAATTTTACGATTTCGTTTTTTTATCATTAGGACATCCCTGACGTGTCACCGATCTAATGTTTTATAAATGGCAAACATTCGTTATTTGTTTAATGTTTTTATAAAAGCCAACTTCGAAAACTTCTAGCAGAAAAAATGCAGTGCCGTTTTAATTATCCATCAAAGTCTTCTCATCACACTGACGGTATTGTATTTTAACATGCATTGAGGATCAATCATGGATCTCTGACATCGCCAAGCTTGATCAAACTTTCACCGATTTCATGGGAGAAATAAAAAAGTTGATGCATACAGAACACTAAGTTTCACAGTCTTTCCATGTCTCTCAAAAACAGTTTTTATACAAAAAATTCACTGAATTGTCTCTGTATCTTTGACAAGGAACGACCGATCGAGCTAAAAATTTTTCCCAGACACTAAACAGTAAGTGATGTAGGTGCTTTTTTTGTTTTAAAAAGACTTACTCTGTTAACCTTCGCCAGATATTACAAGATTTGCCGTGGTAAAAAAAGTTATTTTTAGGATACTTTTCGTATTTTTGGAGTTTTTCTTGAAGAGAACAAAGTAACAAAAAACTATCCACTTCAAATAATATCTAGTATTTGTAAAACAAATTCTAACTCAATTAGACGTTATAGTCGAGAGAAATGAAGATAAAATAAGGCTATCTTGATACGTTGGTACTCTGACACCTCATACAATGAAGTATTATGTAGACTTGGACCCAACACACATTTCGATCTGCTCTGGAAGTTTCAAACTTTTCTGATTGATCGTTCCCTAGTAACATCCAACAAGGAGAGAGGACGTATTCTTAGCAACTCAAAAAATATATCTCTGTATCTATGTATTTTTCTGTTTCAAAAAAATAACTAACCTGATTCATTAGGTGCTGCGGTTGTTGTACTCGTCCGCTGCGGCTTTTTTGATGTTGTGCGATTCGGTGAGTATCTTTTTCCGTATATTTTTTGCATTTCTCGCACATCTATCTCTGGTATCATGTCCTGTTTTTGAAATGGAAAATAGCGTTTGTACATAATGGCCTGATTGTTGATATCGTGATCTAATCCGAGAATGTGGCCTATTTCATGAATAGCAACAAGATAAAAATTGAATTTTCCTTCTGATATATCGCCGAATCTGAAATAACAATAACAGCAAAAGGTCATTGATTTTCTCAAGCAGAATTGTCACATTTTGTTAACTCACTCTTCTGTCCAAGACTCTTCGTTGTCAAAAGTAATGGTAGCTTTTCCCTCGCTTATATATAATCCGTCTGACTGGACTCTGGCTATTGCCAGATCGCCTCCTCGACGACCTGAAAAGAAAAGCAATATACATAATACTGAAGAAACTGTAGACAAAACAAAAAGGAGCAAGACACATACCATCTAAATAACCCATCGAGAGCAGAATGTCTGCTGAGCATGTGGAACATTTTTCACTGAAAGTCAGTGGAACAACATCGGACCACTTTTGAAATGCTTCGGCAAGCAACTGTTTCGTTCTCTGAGCACCGATTTGTGGTGGCGTGGAACCACGAAATGACCAAGTGATATGATTCTTTTTCCACTTTATTCCAAATGCCAAAGGCATGCCATTTTTATCCTTGTTTACATCTTTAACTCCACATCCCGGTTGATCCACGGATGTTATAAGTACTGGCCCTGACTGAATAGATACAATGATAGCTACGGTCCAAATAATTGTGATAAAATAAAATATCATCTTGAGTTTGACTACAACCTAAAATGAAACAATCAGTATGATTATTCACAGTGAACAGTTCTGACATGACTCTTTCAAAAAGAACAATATTTTTCTTCAAAACAAAGATACTATGAAAAAGAGTTCTCATCGCATTTACGACTTACCACTTTTTTTTTAAATAATAGAAGAGTTGATTGAAGCCTGTGTGGTGTTGCTATCGATTATATAGCACAACTTGGTACAAAACTCCATCATATCAATCAAAAACTATGGGAGGCTTCCCACACGAATTAGTCACAGTGTATGACAGTTTGGTTCTGATAGACATGCGTCATATCTAGGTCGTCTATTTTGTTCTGTTCTGCATGTACTTTCTCAATGATGTGCTATATGCTAGAGAAATCAACATAGAAGAGCGCAAAAGATGACAGTCTCTATCTTCTGTAACACAACCACTGAATATGTAGGGAATTCTCCCGAAAGAGTTGGTTATAATAGTATGGGAATTACTCATACTGTCATAACTAAACAGAATAAATACCGAGTCGCTTTTCTCTCTAAATAGAACAAGAATTCTTGATACACTTCAATCTTTGAAATGATGTCCGATGATAAAACACTAAAGATTAAAACTAATAATGACAAGATGAACATTCTAACAATTTGTGCGATGATTTTCTCGATCAGCCTTGCTTGTATTACGGGACTAGCAATTGGTCTTTTATTTCAGCAAAGTCGATCAGCATGTTCGCCCAAATGTCGTAAGTTCAACACTGGTTTGAGACAAAAAAAAATAATGAAGTGAGTCAAATTTTTTCTGTTACAGGCAGTAATTTTCTAACAAAAGTGAGCGAGACTGATGAAGATGGTAACATTTTCATTGGTCAGATTGACAATAACGGTAAAAGACAAGAACATGGCATTTTAGTCTGGGCTCAATTAGGAATGACCTATGATGGATATTGGAAGGATAATTCTAGAGTAGGCATTGGTGAACTAATATGGAGTGACGGACATCGCTATAAGGGTCAATGGAAAGATAATGAACGATCAGGCTTGGGTGTGATGCAATGGCCGAATGGACAACGCTATATAGGTAAATTTTGCATGCGAAAACGAGTTGACTAGTTTTCTATACTGTTGTTATTTTAGGAGCATGGTTAAACAACAGACAATATGGTGATGGTATTCAATTCTATCCAGATGGACAGATGTATCGTGGCACATGGCAAAACGACCTTCGATCCGGCCTAGGTATTCAAATTGAAACCGATGGTGCCAAATACGAGGGTCAATGGTGGTCTGACATGAAAGATGGTAATGGTACCTACACGGACAAAGACGGCAATAAAATTGTAGGTATCTGGAAGAGTGACGCACTACATACAGTACTTTTAAATGTTACTCTTGAACTTTAAAAATAAATATGAGGTCCTTAAAACAATAGACCGAACGTTTACATGAAATGATTTGAAAAGAAACCTAATATTCTACAAACTTCAAGATGCTATACCCAGATAGTTCTGAAGCGGTTACAGACAGCATAAAAAGTGGTTATTAAGAGTTTTTCCGTTGTGACGCTCATGTTAACGTCGGAAATCGGGATTTTGTGGAATAATCATTGAAACTGTTACTCAGATCACCACCGCCTACGAAATAATAGGTGATAGTCACTTATAATCGTGCTTTCTCCTTGCGAAATTTCAATAAATGTCAAAAATAGCTTGTTTTCTTACCTAGTTCTTCATCTGACGGATGTTGAGGGGTGTCCAAGGACTGAGGTTTGGGAATTCTTCCAATTCCTAAAATCACCAACTAAAAGTGATCTATCCCTCGAGGAACTGAGAACTGACCCTCAAGCACTTCATGAAACCTCCTCGGTTCGTCATCAACTCCTTGTCGTGAATGAATCACAAACCTTGGCAACGACAGTTCTCAAACCGTGATACCTACTCATTTCCTCCCGTGGGTATTGACCGCCGACAGTTCCTCAGATAAGGAATCGAGGAAATAACTAGAACTAACCGTCAATACCGATCGGGAAAACTGACACCAACATTAGCCACCATCATTCGAATCCCATAAGAAGAATCCAGACAATAACAATTACCACACCGATGCGAGGAGACGCCAGGGAACTAAGGAATTGTGATAGTTTTGTTGACAGTTCATAGGAACTGAGGTGGATACCTAGAAACTTTCTAGGTATCCACCTTCGTTCCAAGGAACTGTCACAGTTCCCCAGTTCTCCGGCTTTTTTCTATACATGGTATAATTTTAGTATCTAAAGAGTACTACGTCATTACCTCAATTCTCTCGGGGAACTGAGGGTAGGTACCGTGCAGGTATCCACCTCAGTTCCTAGGAAGTGTCAGCAGAATTGTCACAATTCCTCAGTTTCCCGGCTTTTTTCTGTATCCGATGTGATTTTAGTATCTAAAGAGTACTACGTCATTACCTCAATCCCCCTGGCGAACTGAGGGTAGGTACCATGTAGGTATTCATCTAAGTTCCTAGGAAGTGTCAGCAGAACTGTCACAATTCTTCAGTTCCCCGTCTTTTTTCTGTATCTGATGTGATTTTAGTATCTAAAAAGTACTACGTCGTTACCTGAATTCCTCGCGGAACTGAGGTAGATACCTAGAAGGAACCTACCCTAAGTTCCTATTACTTCGAGAAGGATTGATTAGCTGAGTCGTATACCCCTTCGATAATAGGGATAATTCTTTAGTTTTTCTGGGGAATTGGTCACGGAAATTTCAACCAAGGAATTGTCATTTAGAACTGGGCAGAACTGTGGGAGATATGTCAAGGGAACGAGAAGGACTGGGGCTTTTGATTTTTTTCTGATATAAACTCTATACTTCTTGGGAGGCTTTCTTGATTCATTTAAGGCAGCATAGATACTAGGGAAAGATTTAACTTCTGCTGACAGTTTCTGAGAACTGAGGTGGATACCTACGCTCAATTCCCCAGGGGAATTGAGGTAACGACGTAGTACTCTTTAGATACTAAAATCACATCGGATACAGAAAAAAGCCGGGGAACTGAGGAATTGTGACAGTTCCTTGAAACGAAGGTGGATACCTAGAAAGTTTCTAGGTATCCGCCTCAGTTCCTATGAACTGTCAACAAAACTGTCACAATTCCTTAGTTCGCCGGCGTCTTCTCCCATTGGTGTGGTAATTGTTATTGCCTGGATTCTTCTTATGGGATTCGAATGATGGTGGCTAATGTTGGTGTCAGTTCTCCCGAACGGTATTGACGGTTAGTTCTAGTTATTTCCTCGATTCATTTCTGAGGGATTGTCGGCGGTCAATACCCACGGGAGGAAGTGAGTAGGTATCGTGGTTTGAGAACTGTCGTTGCAAAGGTTTGTGATTTATTCACGACAAGGAATTGATGACGAACCGAGGAGGTTTCGTGAAGTGCTTGAGGGTCAGTTCTCAGTTCCTCAAGGGATATGTCACTTTTAGCTGGTGCGTTTAGGAATTGGAAGAATTCCCAAAACTCAGTCCTTGGACACTGCTGGGGATATTAGTGAGAATGCTTTTTTAATACAATATCATGATAATCGTATAATATAAGTAAATATTAATCTTTATAGAAAGTTCAACAAGTCAATTGAATCAACTTAGATAGCATCATGGTACTAGTAAAAACTCTGTAGAGTGAACATTCAAAATATTTAAAAGTGTTCACTGTACAGAGGAGTACCCTTTTATCTATGGATCAGAGCATATCGGAATACGAGTTGAACAAAGATAGTTAACTCCATGTACCTTTTTTTCTAGTTGATCTAAGTCAAGAAAACACACTTATATTTCACCATACGAAGGCTTTCACTAAGAAGTAATCGATTTCCAGCAAAAACTCTTCAACGCGAATTTAGATTGCTCAATATAATGAGATGTTGACGATGTCAATGTTTACTCTACATTTAATATGAATTGAAAAGTATTGATAAATAGAAAAATTGAATGAATCTAACAGACGAACGTGTCGATTTTAGTATTACAATCAACTTGTAATAACAACTAAACCTACAGCTGCAAGAAAGATTCTTTCCACTTGACCTGAATAAACTATGACTGAAAAACTTGGATGAGTATGGATATGTCATTGAGAGTACTGGTCTTCTTTTCGATTATACTCATACTCACATGCTTAAGTAAGCAATGATATAAATTTAAACAACATGAAAACAAAAGAAAATGTATGGTTAATCTTGTTAATAATTATTGACAACTTCGGTGTAACTGGACAAACCTTGGAATGGAAAAAATTTTCAAAAAAAATGATGTCAGCTTTCCCTTCTCAATTAGCGATAATTCATTAGTTGAAAACCAATTCTGTAATGTTTCGAAAACAAAATTTGATATTTTTATGCTGTGATCATGATAATTCTCTCCCTGAGAAAGACATTCAATAAATAATTGAAATTGTACTTTACTAATACTTGCTCTTTCAATCATTATACGAAATGAAGACTGATAATAGATCAAAAGTTTCTGTTTTTCTTTTTATTAAAACGTTGAATCTCATAGATTATGAACAGATCTCTTTGGAGGAATATTCAATCTCTGATTATAGTTAAATTTGAATTCTGTTCATATACATATTAAATTAATATTTTATAACACTGAAAAATATTGTTTTTAAATGTTGTTTCAAATAAGAGATCAATCGATTTTGAAATCAGAGCTTTTCATTTTCGTATTTATGCGTGGTTACATTCAATTGACATTCATTAAGTTTTCTATTGACTATGCACATCACATTATACACATTTTGACATTGTCATTAAAAGATGGACAGAAAAGAGTTAAATATGGAACATAAGCTCATTGGTTCAAACGACCTCCTAGGGTGAGCTACATATAGACTTTTACATATAGCATCTTTATCTGGCGTACCTTCGTAACCTTTAAGAAATAATCTGTTTGTTTTTTAGAATTAATAAATCTATTTTTCTTGCATAGAGCGACGTCTGTAATAAAGAGAAGCTATTTTTAATTGGTCATACCATTATTAACCAATCGAATAGGTTTTCAACTGGACAAAGCTATGAGTCTTTTTTTTATCGATTGAATATGGAACGTTTGTTTGAAAGTAAAATGAATAATACAATTGATAAAATACTCACTGAATATCAACAAAGAACTATTTTACATGTTATTTCATTTTATTAATAAAAATGACAAGTAGAATAAATTGTTTTATTTTTTAATATTTATAAAATAATAATTTGTAATTTTTTCGTTATATTTTTTATACATATATTTATCTATTACAGATATGAACAATCAAGTCACAAACACTTCATCGACAAATCATGAAGGTAAAAAAAAAGCAGAAAGAAAATTTTGTGAAACACGATGTAAAAGAACTATTGAAGTATTGGGTTGAAAATTTGGATCCATCCTCCTCTCTGTTACAAACCGTGTAGACGTCGTTATAGTTATTTAATTAAGTTTATTCATTATTTAGAGCAAAATGTTCTTCCAACAACGAGAGAACCACAACAGCAACAACAACAACAAATAAATGTTGTGGATGATGCTACACTTCAAGCTGTACTTAGTTCAATGAGTGAAGCAGAAATGAATGCTTTTCTTGAAGAATTAAATAAAACAGGAAAAGCATGTAAGACGAAAAAAAACAAGAAACTAATCTATTATTTAATCATTTAAATACGCGCCATTTCTTTCTTTTGTAGTCTTACCTGGTATAGGTCAAACGATAGAATTATTAACTGTTGCTGCACCTGCTGAATTACCAACAACAACAGCAGCAGCAACTCAAGCATCAGCTGAGACTCTTCTTCAAGAACTAACAACACTTATTCAACAACCACCAGTTGATATTGTCCCTATAAATATTGAACAAAAAGTAATTGGTACAACACCACGTACAGGTAATACAGCTGTCAAATCAACAATAACATCACATAATAATGCAACTATTCGTAAACCAATGCAACAACAAATAACTAATGATGAACGAATGTTTTTTGGACGTCCCACAACTATTGGACAAGGACAATATCATAATCGTACTGGATTAATGTCGGGAAATAAACAACAACAACAACAACAACAACAACAACAACAACAACAACAGCAGCAGCAGCAACAACAACAACAACAACAGCAGCAACAACAACACCAACACCAAACAATATCATCTCAACAACGACGACCAATATCTTGGTTTCAGTAAATATTCAAAGAAAAGAAAAATAGAGTTTTAAAAATTTTACATTTAATTTTGTTCGTTAGAAATCGTTCTCGACGTCATTCATCAGATGATGATGATGATTCAGATCGTGATTCATCTCCACCAATGAGTAGTAATGATAGTTTAGGACCAACACGTCGTTCAACACGTGTACCAAAACCAAAACAAGATGCAGATTTTGTTACATTTCCATTATTAGATCGAGATGAAAATGGAAATCCAATACCACCAACGCCATCATCAATGCCATTAAATAAAGCTGAAGATGATGAAGATGATATACCATATCGTTTAATGGATTATCCACGTCCGCAACAACAACAAAATCAACAATCTCAATTATCAACAAGTGGACCAGGACGTAAACCACGTACAACAGCTGAAATTCGTAGTACACCAAATATAAATAAAAAACAAGCACGTTGGCCTGATGATGAATTATATCATGTTAAATCTTTTGTACCATTAATTATGCCACAACAAATAATTAATCCATCAACAATGAAAAATAAAATGACACTATGTAAACCATTAGTATCTGAACGTGAAGTTGAAGCTAAACCAACCAGATTTACTATAGCTACACAAACAGGTTTTATTTATTTTTTCTACATTTATTTAAATAACAAATATGGTTCCATTTTAGAAATGGAACATATGATTCCTGATGTACCTTTAGTTAGTTTACCTGTACCAATTTACCTCCCATCACCAACACCAAGTTATCAGTTATTTAAACCTAAAGCTGTACCAATACCAGTACCTTTTTTTGTACCAATTATGATACCTGTACAACGAAGTACTTATAAAAATATACGTGATTATCTTCAAGTAAGATATTTTTTAAAGAAATGTTTTCTTTTAAAAGAAAAACGTTCAATATCTAGACTCAACGAGATTTGTTACCTGATGATCCATTTGAAGCAGCACTTGTTATGCATGCAGAAAGTCTTGCACGTGCAGAAAGTCAACCACAACAAACAATAACAAGTGGACATGAATCAGTTATGATGATGGATTTAACACGTGATGGTTTGTTTAATTTAAATCTTTATTGGTTTCTATTTTTTTATGTAATTTTACATTATTAGATTCATATATAACAACGTCACAAACAATGGAAAATTTACCCGAACTTGATCTTGAAGCTCATTATATTGATCCAATTACATCAAATGATCCTGAAGTTCAAAAGGTATCGTTCAATAGGCAATTTCTTTGTTTCACTTTTGACCTAGAAACGCTTCAAAAAGTGCATACACGATGTATCTAACTATGCCTTCCCTAAAAAAAGTGATTTATTCCGAGACCTTAATCATATTTTTAGCTATTGTTGACTTTCTTTGACGGCAGATTATGCAACACTTGAGCAACTTCTCAGTAATTAATGACAAATTTTCGGTTTCAATTGAATTTTAGTTAGTCGTTTTTTTTGTTTTTCTTTCAATGTGAAATGTTTCATTCTATTTTAATTTCGTAGGTTTTGTTTTTAACATCGTTATATAGATCATTTGTTTTTCTAGCTTCTTCGAATGTTACCTGATGCTGGATATCGTCTTAAATGGACTTATGGTGTTGAAGCATTTCAACAATGGTGTGCACAACGTAATCGTTCTATATTAACAGTTACACCAGAAGGTAATTATCTTCAACTGAACGTTTTTCTTTGTCAAACTAAAAATTTATTTAGAAGCAGAAATAGCAAAACAATATTTTGTTAAATCTGATTTACTTTCATATGTAAATGGTGATGAATTACAACAAGTTATGGATGTATTTATACGTGAAGTTCGTCGTCCAACAGGCGAACAATATTTACCCGAGAGTATTTATTATCTTTGTTTGGGTAAGTGCAATGAATCAGTTTCTTTTAATGTAAAGAGTCTAGATATTTTTCATTCCTTCCTCTCGAAGATTAATATATTCTAACCAATCTTTTCATTTTACAATTTTCTTCATCGCAATAAAATGAATTCTACTATGATTAAATTCGAAAAAAAGTTCTTGAATAGTTTTGCTTAATTAATACTTTGTATAAATTTTTTCTAACAACATGCATTTTACCAAAACTTCATACTTCGAAGAGGTTTTATTTAAAACTTTCGTTTCCGAAAACCTCAAACGTTTAGAAAAATATCATATTAAAAATTCGATAGATGAACGAGACATTTGAGAAGGTTTTCTCGTACGCCGAAATTAAAAAAGAATATAAATCGTCTTTAATTCTGATTGCATATTTAAATGAATTGAAAAAAATTTTCTCAGTTTGAAAAATCGAATAAGAATATCTCAACTTTCTAAAAGAAAACATTCCTTTATGTAAACATTTTAGGTATTCAATTTTATTTAAATTTAAATAATCGTCAAATCGATCTATTCGAACCTCGTTATATAGAATTTAATTCGACATTAAATGGAATTCTTCAAACTTATACACCACGTCTTTTAACTGATTGTAAGTTCAATTGTTTATTTTGTTTGTATTCTCATTATTCAAAATAAATATTGCATAATTCATTTCTTTTAGCAAATACAATTGTATCATTAATTGATGAAGATTTATTATATGATGTTCATCAATTAGGTACATTAACACCATGGTCATTACTAACAACATTACTTTATACAAATTCAAAATATTTTAATTTAAAAACTGTTGAAGCACATATGGCTATATCATTTGCAAATTTTGGTAAATATTCTCAATGGGTACGTTTATCGACAAATTCACCACAAGGACAACAAATGAATTATTTACGATTTTATGCTCATAATCCAGGTAAAATAATATTGATTATGATATAAAACATGATTGAAAAAAAAAGTGTTACCGAAAAGTGAAAGAGAAAAAGTTTCACAACAATATCATGATAAGATTTCTAAAAAGGTGAACATGGCAGTTATATTTATTAACAATGCAGTTTTAAAGAACACACAATGATGAGTTGCTGCATTTTCTACGATCTTCTCTGAAAAAATTAAAATTATCACAAAAACCGAGGAAAAAAGGGTTTAGTCTATTTTTTAATAAATTTTGATTTTTGTGATACTCGTAACTATTTCAGAGAAAGTCATAGAAAATGTTATAATCTCTTATTTTGTTCAGCATTTCGTGCTCTTCAAAACGGCGTAGTTAAGAAGAGAGTCTTCTGTAACCTGAAAACTCTATCGACTACTAAAATTACTATCTTGATCTGAACTAATTGCATATATTACTGAAAAATTGATATATGATCGAAGACTATGTATTACTAATGTCTCATTATAATGTATGAAGTACTTCTTTAATGGATATCTGGAGGATGCCAAGAAACTGCGCTAACATTTAAAAAAAATACATTTTTCTTTTTCTTTATAAAGATCTGAAATCATTAGTAAATTCACCAACGTTTTATGAAATAACTGAACAAATGAATGATCCAGTTCGATGTCCCATAAAACAATACGATTTTTATGTATCGAAATGGTAAGATAAATTTCATATTTTAAATATTTATTACTTTTATTTATTTTATATTAGTCCTGAACAAATACGTGGTACAGCGGATGTTTTTTATTTACGTCCAATATCAGAGCAAGTTCATGAAAATTCTATATGGTATTCAAATGACTCATTATCACCAACAATAATGGATCAAATGTTGAATAGACTTAAACTTATACCTGATTTTTACAATCAAACAAAACCAGTTGAAACAGGTTCAACATCATCAAATGGAAATAATACGGTTACATCAACAACGACGATAACAAATAATTAACTTATTTTATTAGTCATTCATTGGTTTGTTTTGTAATGCTCGTTGTTGAGAGCAAATCGCATATGTTTGTACAGAAATTTCTTCTCTTTTCTTTTTTTGTTGCTTCGATCAGTTTGATGAAAGTGTTATATCGTATATGTGCGTCTTTGTATTATTTGTTTCATTGATAAAGAAGAAAAAAAAAAGAAAAACAAACAATGTATTTGTATAGCATTATTCAATGTATATTAGATGCGCTTTTGTGTTCAAAAAAATAGAATGACATAAGAGTAATTAATAAATGGTAAAATTTATCCATTATTTATTATTGTGTTATCAAAAGTTTAATTTAAAGAATAGTCATAATAAGAGAAAGCAAATTAGATTTAGTTTATAGATTTGAATTTTTCACTGATAGAAGAGACTAAGTAGTAATAGTAATAGTATTGAAGGAAGAATATCTTAGCTTTTTGATTAACTTTATGATATGGAGTATTACTTAGAGGTGGTTTTCTTAGTCCTTTTCGCGTGTTTGAAATTCTTTTTCGATATATGCCAAAACCATTGAGTACTTTTTCATTTTTCGATAACTTTCACCTAAATTCGCATATGTTGCTGCCCATTCGAAAGAATTACATTAAATATTTTCATGAATATCTAACGCTTTCCGATGGAACGAAAGTGCCCCTTTCATAATCGTCCATCAATCGATGAACATCATCAATATTATTATATATTAATCCAAAATTTGAATGTCTTTCAGGTAGTGTTTTTTGAGCTATTGCAAGACACAACCACCCATACCAACGTCCTCAATTAAATTTAAATTTAATATTATAGCCAAATAACTTTAATAAAATTTATAACAACGCTTTTCCTGATAATATATCATCTGTCCAATCTAACCGTTTAAACTTTGTTGCTAAACGTGAATGTTGCTTAAGTACACAAGTAAAACTATATATATATTCAGCCACATCTTCAAAATATTCGTTAGCATTTTTCTTTCTATAAAAATGTTTTAATTCTATTTTTAGTTGCATAACCTAATACCTAATAAACGATCATTATCAAAAGATAATTTTTTTGAAAATTTCATTTAAGCTGGACCTCATGAAAAAAAATTTGCAAGAAAATATTTGTTTGTAGAATTACACTATCGTATATAGTTCGATAGGATGACTTGTTCTGCATCAGAATATGGCCTTTTATTCAACGAAGATGTTTAAAAGCGTGTTTTCTCATTTGCGAAGATAAAATTCAAGTTCAAAAACTATCCAATTCAATTAAAAATATTCTTTTACTTTCAATCATTTACATATTAAATAAATGAACTATTCCAGTTTTTTCTCTATTAAAATTCTTGAAAATATATTCACTTCAATTTTAAGGAAACTTATATTTATTGTAAGTTTTATAAAATTACTAATCGAAAGTTTAATATTTAGAGTTTTTTTTATTTTTCAAAATTTCCTCTATACAGTCTTAGGTTCATTTCTGCATTCATTTTTATCTCTAAATCGATTGCATTTTAGGATGTGAGTGTGGAGTGTGGATGGGTGTCAGTGTGGGAGCGAGTGGGTTTGGGCGTTGGCTGAAAAAAGACCCATGTACACCCAAACCCCACACTCACATTCACTCACACACCCCACACCCACAACCATACTCACATCCACACCCACACCCCACTTCACACCCTTTTGGGCATTGCTACACCTATTTGTCCAGCTCCCAGTCACTGCCGCTTGCGCGTATGGTTAACATACAACACTCACTTTTCATCGCCGGTAATAAGACTGCGAAGCCATTGGTTGTTGTGGTGAGACGTTATTAACTCCATAAAAGCATCAAACCTGTGTTGAAGCTGATGCAGTGACAAATCATGTGGTATCCAAATTCCATATCTCCATGTCTTGCCTAATTCACTCAGATGTTTTTCTACTGCAGTATAAGAGCACCCAAGTCGCTCTGCTAAACACCGTGTAGTCAATCTTGGATCTTCGTCGATCAGCTGCCTTAAGACATCCATATCCATCCGTAGTGGTCTTCCGGAATGAGGTGAATTGTCGAGTTCGAAGTTGTCGTTCTTGAACCGATTGAACCAATGTTGCGCTGTACGGATGGAGAGCACATCTTTGCCCATCGTGCTGCATATGTTGCTTCCGTTGCTTTGCGGCCCAAACGGAATTCATGAAGCAGAAGCACTCGAAACTCTCTACGAGATATCTTCATTTCTAATTCGAGATCAACGTCCATATCCATAGTTTTGTAGTTGCTCGAAAGATGTTTGTACCTCTTTAAATACTCTTCGTATGGAAGCTTCTAGAACTTTCTCGACTGTTCTAGGAAATGTAAAGAAACCGCAAAAAATTTCTTACCAACCTATTATAAGTCTCAAAAAGTGATTTTCTCCAATGATTACTTCTTCTTCGGAGAAATGACCCTCTTACAAAATCCTAGATTCGTTACTGTTTTATTGAATTCTTTTAAAATACATTCCTGCTATCATGATACAGTTTGAAAAAAAACAGCAAAAAACATTCTCTCAAACTTTCTGTTTACATTGTACGTAAAACTAATGTCCCAAACAGTATCAAAACAGATAAACTAGAAGAATATTTTTCAAAGTGCCGCAAAAATCAAACGATGATATGTTTATCACATTCAAATGTATTGATCACAATATTTAATTGATTATGCGTGAAAAATTAGTCATTTGTTCCATGTCATCTTATTAATAATGAACTACAGTCAAGATTCATAGTGGCATAAGTAAAGTAGATTAATTCATCAACAGTTTACAAAAAAATATATTTCCTAGTATATGAATTGGTTTTTTGCGAAGCATCACTAATCATTTTTCAAACATATCTTTAAACTATATAAATCTGATTAATTGGTATCATTTATTTCTTTTTGGCAAAATAAAATACATAAAGCATATTTTTTTCGAATAAATGATGGTAGAATGGCTATTATTTATAACTCAAAAAGACTAAAATAAATGTTCACATTGAATTTGAGTTAAGACTGTTTCGATAGTTTACTTGGTAATAGCGTCTGGCTAGTTACCAATTGTAGGGGTGAGAAAGTTATTGTTATTGTTATTGTTATATAGCAATAACAATAACAAAATATGTTATGTTACCGTTTCTCAAAATATTTGCGACAAGTTCTTATATCAAATGGTAAGAAAAGATACTGTATGAATAAAGTGATCCTTTGACGTTCGTACAAACTATGCTTAGAATTGTTTTATTGATTTTTTTGAATCAAAAAGTTAATGTTATTGTTATTAATAACAATAACAATAGCTTTCTCACCCCTAACCAATTGTGATAGTACCTGGGTGCAAATCCCAGTCGAGACTCATTTTCTTTTCTTTGTGTTTCATTTCTTTCGAGTGATGAATAATAGCTGTTCTACCGTCTTTTATTCGAATAATAATTAAAAAAATAATTGTTAAATAAAAGACTATAAAATAACTTATTCAAAACATTGTTTTTGTATAATACTCCAAAGTGTTTTCTCAATATGAACAAATTTGAGATGATGAAATCTAAGTGGGCTTAATGAAGATAATTCACGATAGAATTCTTTTGAATAATATTTTCGTAATCGAGATGCAGCTTCTAAAATCAATAAAACAGACAACATCATCATTAAAACTCGAACATATTGACCTAATGTAAAATCAGTTTCTCCATCTGAAACTGCATGTTGATCATCACTAAATTTTTCATATAGTGGTGCACAATAACAATATTGAATAAGACGTGCTGTTGGTGCATCTAATGTTCGACCTTCAGCAAGAGTTTGAGTAAAAACTGTTCGATGATTATTTTTCATATCTTCTTTCATATCCTTAAAAAAACAAAAAATATTTTCTTTTTGAAAATTAATATAAACGTTAAAAATTTACACTTACTTGTAAATCATCAATTAATTGTAAACCAAATCCCACATATTCTAAATAAGCCATTTGAGCTCTTGTTAATCGTCCTTGAAGTAAAAATCCACCAGCTAGTACTGATGCGCCACCTTTTTCTGCACTAATTTGTTCAATTTGTGCCATAGTTGGTGCATAATCATCTTCAGTTCTTGCATGTTGTAATATTGATTTCATTTGCGCTTCATGTATTGTAGTTAAACTCATATAAACACCTTCATATTCACCACCACGTCTCCAATCATTTTCAATAAATTTAACCATATCAAATATTTTTACTATACGATTAGCTTGTGCTTGTAATGATGATGGTAAATTTAATTCAGCAATATTTGATTGTTTTCCATCAAAATGTACTTGAGGATCATATGTTGGTTCACCAATCAGTAGTCGTTCATGAAAAAGTTTTGCGAAATCGGCTTTTGCTTCTCGACTTATATCGTTACAATCGACTAAATCATCTGTATATGGATAAAGCATATTATAACCAAGCATAGAATCAGTGAAAGTTAAGGGTAAATTGCATTCAATGTGAAAAGCACTCATAAACCAAACACTTCGACCAGCTTTAAATAATTCTTCATAACTGATTGTTGCATCATATTGTCGTCCCTTGTTACAAAACTCTGCAGTGATTCGACCCATTAATTGATATAAATCAAGAATAAATTCATCATTTGATGCGGGTATATTTAATGTTTCATTCCATAGTCGAAAAACTGACAGAAAAAAATGAAGTCAAATTTTCATCTAAGCACATTTTTCTATTTTTGTTTTGCTTTCAAAACTACTATCTTAGAATAATAATAAAAACAAAATCAAATAAAAATTTTCAATAATCTATTTCAAAACAATAATTTTCACGTGATCATTTTGAATTTTACTCTTTGACATAAACGACTAATAATCTAATATATATTCTTTCAAGAATTTTATCGAAAATTATCTTGCAAATAAACAATTATCGAATTTAAATTGTTGTATAATAATTTCTCGATTAATCATCAAATTAATTTTTTGTTTTTTATTTACCTTTTGACTGAATTCTCTTCTTAAGAAACGTTTTCTTGAGCAGTATAGAATAAACCAAATAATGTTTTATTTTTCTGAAACGTGCTCGTTGTTCTTTACGTGTTTGTCGTCTGACTCGATTGTTATCATTTATTGGTAGAGTATCAGGTAGTGAATACCATAATTTTAATGTATTATCATAATTTAATTTCAATCGTTCTTTTCGAAATTCCTCATATGTCTTAAATTCAAAGTATTTGTCACTATCTAAATTATCCATCTACAATAAAATAAAGAGACAAATAAATTTATCCATAAGATTTTATTGAAATAATAAAATCATTTGTTTTAGTTTTTAGTTATATGATCAAGCAATTGTAAAATTTTATCGATGTGCCTTATTTTTCGCCTACCACTTTTGTTTTCCTCTATGTTTTCTCCCACTTTTTCTTCAAGGATATTATACAGAATAACGAAGCTATAAGTCTATGTAACTTTATGGTCACGGTTGATGATCACAATCAACAGCTTATTTTTAAAGCACAGAATACAAAAAAAAGAAAGTGGAAAGAAAAAAAATAATAGAACACTTTCTCAAGTAGTGGCGAAGATTGATGAATCATCAACATAAAAAAGCATGTGATCCATGTAGAACTATTCGTTCTTAACTTCAGTCGTTAGTTTAAAGTGAATAAGAGATACTTTGAAGAGAAAGAGAGAAAAATAAAATGGTATTTAATCAGGAACAAAAAAGCATCCGTGTTTTTTTATTTTGCTTAATGAACAAAAGATATTGGATATGAACTAGGTATGCATCAATCTCAGTCGGAACAATATTCTATGGGACAGGTACTTTTGAGATTGATGTACAAAGGTACTATTAATCACTCAGATTGATATGAAGTCCCGTTCATGCTCAGTTGGCTTGGCATCTAAATAGAATGTTACCTAGTTGGACTGAGACTCGTGTATTTCTTATATATGCATGAAGTGTTGAGGAAAATAATTTCTTGAATTCTTTCTTTTTTCCTATAGACATGACTTTACCCAATCACAATTGCGGCAACAACCAGTTATGTTATTTCTGTATTACATAATGGATGGAGATATGCAAACGTTTAGCATCTGCATCTTCTACTATAGCTGCTTGTGCCATATAGACTATTGCTGCCAACATCAAGAAGACAATCAAAAAAAACATTATGCTGAATTGTTTCAGTGCTGCTTGTTGCTTTTCGGAGCTTGAGGAGAAAGTGGTAGATAAATACAAACAAGTAATCGAATGGTTGGATGGTGAAAGAGAGATATATTCATTTTTTGCCCTCATAGTGTTTTTTTTCGCGTTGGCAACAGTGCATATCGTCGTCACTGCAGAACAAAATCATGCACATATATTTATAGTCATGTCTTTCTATGCATATAAAATCTTTAGCCTTATATGCATTCAGGTAGTCCTCTTCTCCTTTTTCTTTCTATTCCCATGTGACTCTCAATGATAAAAATAGAACCGTTTAATCAACGATTACGCATCTCCAACATTTATTTAATCATGAGATACTTTTTTATACTGTCCAAATAAATGAAGGCATCTCTTCTTGATTAAATCCGAGGAGAGAGAGAGAAAATCATATTGATGTGGTGATTCTCAGTGAAAATTAAATTCATTTCTGTCACAAGAAGAAAAGACGTCTTATCCACGTAATGAGTCATTTCGCTGATCAAGTTTTTGAAATTTTTTTTCATAATGGACAGATCTGAATACATTATTTTTAAATTGAATTTTGGCATCGAGAACCGACTTCTAAACTGTTCAAAAAATCGTATCTTGAATTTTCTAGCTAGGAATTTTTTTCAAAAAATGCGAAATGACATACCATTCGATGCAGGATTTAATTCTCTACAAAATGGTCAATTTATTTTTGACTTTCGTCGCTAAGGACAACTTGCACATTCTTGTACAGTTTTCAAGCTACTGTATTGTTAAAAGAGCTCCTGTTCTGATGTAGCAATTTGTTTCTTGCGTCGAACGATTATATATACAGAAAAGACTAATATTGATGAAAATCAAGTGCTTCTGAATACGTTAAGTACCTCAAAATTGGTGTACAACAAGCTTTGTAACAGCGTTACGTTTGCTTGTTGTATTTTTTGCCTGAGCAAAAATAGTTAAGAGAAAATCTTTTCTTATTGCTTAAAAGCCTGTTCGATACTCTACAAAACTGGCTCTAGAAGCGTTTCAGTTGGAGAAATACTTTCTCAAGAAATCCCAATCTTATCAGCGAAATTGGAGAAAAAGGATCTTTTTATGTAACATCGTTACGCGATGATAAAGTCTTCCTAGAAGCCCGAGACTTTAGCCAAGAAAAGTCATTCTTATAAGATAAATAAAGTGTGATACCTGCATCAGCTGGCATTTGAACGAACTTTCTAGCTCTCAAGCCTTCTGAGATAATTGAAAAAAATATGTCAAAAATGTAACAGCATCATGTTTGAACAAGCCGAATAGCGTAGTAAGGTATATGATTAAAGAGACAAAGCAAAGACGACACACTATTAAAATGAAAAGTAACTCATATGTGCCTGAAAGGAAAAAGAGACGAGATCGAGACTTGTTTGTTTCTTTCTCTCTCTTTCGATTTCTTCCCATCACTCATATACATACTGATAACTGCACAACAAGATCTTTGAACCAATCAAAAAATAAACTGATCTGTAGATGAAAAATACAAATCAATTTTGTAGTCTCCACTTGTACTCTGTAGCAATGACTTGGCGAAATAAAATTAATTTTTTTAAACAAGTACCCATGTCATCAAGATCGCACAAAACTGGACGATTTGATCGCGATTAAATCGCCAAAACCGGCGATTTTTGCCGATTTTTTTCGGGTTTTCATAAAAAATCGCGATTATTTAAATATACAGAATGGCCCATAAACAGCATTACAATAAAAAATATGAAATACCTCGGCATATTGCTTCAATTATATGTACTGGTTTTTTATTTAGTAGCATAAGTTTATCCAAAGTTTCTTTTCATAAGGATAAGGTAAGAAAATATTACTATTAAGTATTATTATTGGTATCATGAAAGAAATTTTACTTCTTATCAAGTAAAAATACACTTGTTTAGCTTGTCATCGACAATTTATATTTGTGAGCTAGGGGAACAATAAGAAGTCGAAGCGAACTTTATAAATGAATATCTATCGATGCACATATAGCTAAATTTTCAAAACTATTGTAGTTACTTTAAAAGTCAAACAATATAAAATTTCGAGTTTTCAAACATGAAACATTGTTTTTTGCAAGAAAGCTGATGTTTTGCTTTCCGAAAAGGCTGCAACTCTGTATTTTATTTATGGAACATGTATTTTCAGCGTTTAAACTGACTAGTTTTGAAAAATTTGCTGTATGTGCATCGTTAGACATTCATTTATAAAGTTTGTTTTAACTTCTTCCTATTGTCCTCTAGGTGACAAATAAATATTATCTATGAAAAGATACACATATGTTTTTTAGTTGATAACAAGTAAAATTTCTTTTATGATATCAATAATAACACTTAATACGCTATAAAAAAACGTAGAATAATAAATCCTTAAAGGGTTTATTAAAATGCAACGTATAATAAACCCTTGTATAAACCCTTTTTAAGGGTTTATGACGGTCACCAAGGCACGCAGGGGTTTAGGAAAGGGTTTAGGACGTGTTTATAAACCCTTGTAATGGATTAGAAAATGCTTATAAATCCATGCAAGGATTTAGAAAAATGTGTATGAAACTGACCCATCCTCGAGACTGATTTTTGAGGCACACCGATTCAATCTGTCACCCTTTCTCCTCACATAACAACAAAAAACTTTAAGAAACTTCTGTGTTATGGCTCGCAACTGTACATGTTCTTCCAAGCAAAAAAGAAATTCTAAGTGGTTCAAATGAAGCTCCATGGAAAAAATTTAGATTGTCGAATGAGATATTCTTTGTTGTTTATTTGTCAACCTAAAATTTTCTCTGAAGCTTCATTAGAACCCCCTAGAATTTGTTTTTTGTATAGAAGAACATTTACAGTTACTGGACATGATACAATCATTTTTTAAAGTTCTTTTTTGTTATGTAAAGGCAAATGCTGACAAGTTGATGTGGTGTGCCTCAAAGTCAGTTTCCAAAGTTATTTTTGGTTTCATTGTTACGATTGATCTAAATAAAAAAAGAATTATTTATTTAAATAATACTCACGCACTATTGTCAACTTCATATTTAACTAAATAATATATATATATATAAATATAATTTACATTTCATTTCGTTGTCGGGAGTAATCTAACCAAAAAAGGACAGGATATTTATATAAATAATACTTACGTTCATTGTGATGCTTTTATGTATATAAAAACTACGTTTCATTTTGTTTTCGAGGTTGACCTGAATGCAAAAAGAAAAATTATTAATGCAAATAATATTTACGATTCCTGTTGTTGTAGGAATCTGCCTAAATAAAAAAAAAATTAAAAGTATTTGAATCATCGTACTTACATTCCATGTTGGTGTCGAAATTGATCCAAATAAAAGAAAAAGGGGTTTTTTTATAGGTTTACATTTACTGCTCTAATCTTTTACAAAATCGTCAATTAATTACAGTTATTCCAATAATCACTGATTAAGTGCGATTTGTTGGAATTTCATTAAATGACTGATTGAACACGATTAGCTGATGATTTTGACAATATGGGCTGTCTCATCTATCCTTGATGATCCTTTTTATTCTTTCTCTTTTTGCGTCTTAATCTTTTTTGTCATTTACTCTTTTGAGTATGTGTTTTCTTTTCTTGTACTATTTATTAGAAAACGGCTAAAGAAAGCAAACGTAGACAAGGCACTAAAAGCACTGAAGAGGAAATAGATCAAAAAGAGTTAAATAACTAATAAGACTAATATTGTTTATAGTTGTAAAACTTGGTAGAGCGCAACAAATTTGACTCAGTGGAGCTCTTGTTTCTAACTTTTATCATGAAGTGTAACTAGTGCCTCACTTCATCTACATATAACAAGGACTGTTTTTACAAACTTAATAAAAAAAACTTGTTTTTTTAACTGATCTACAAGTTTACGATAAGATTGCAGTTATCATAATATTTTTGAAAGTGATGTAACTAAAAGTATTATGATAAAATTCCCAGAGTGGATCAAGTTCATTTTAATGATGTCAACTGTAGGTCGATCGAAGTTCAGCTTCAAAACAATCCTAGATTACTACCCAACCGACCATTCGATGGGCTTTTCGAGGTGTCGATTTAAGCCGTTCGATGGGTATCGGAGCTCCAGATCGAATCCACGGAGTGCCGCTTTCCGTTAGGTCGACCACTCGGCGATGGGTTGCTTCTTCAACTATTTGACAGCTAATAATATTTCATTTCGAGGGCTCGAAATATGAATTTCGATATCCAGTGAAGAGCTTTTCCGATGTGTACGAAGTGATGAGAGTCGTAGGCCCGCAAGTAGTGGATATTTTGTACTGGCTCGAGGGGTCTAAATTCCGACCACTCGAAACTTTGTAAATTTTTAGAATAGTTTGTTTTCTGCATTTTGAAACTACTTATTTTCGAACACTCAACACCCATAGAATATTTTTTATCAGAGCCCTCGATACCTATCGAATGTTTTTGCAGAGCAGTAGATTCGAACATATGTACTTATGATTACGAAGCTTGTACAGATCAGATGAACTAAACATGATGTTCTCAAACTAAGCAAAACTACTTTTTAACATTAAACATTGAAGTTTAATAAATTTTTCACATTCTCGAGTAATATTTTTTTGAAAACTAGAAAAATAAATTTTTACTGTTATTGATGCAGAAAATAATCGTAGGTATATTAAGTTTAGTTGTGCTAAATAAAAATTTTGTGAAAAAATATACAGCGCACGTCTATTCATTAGAATTTATAAAGGAAACATTTAAAAGAAAAGAAAAAATATGATAAATTTCACGCAACTACTCTAAGGCTCCAATATTCGATCATTTTAATAGGTTTTTTTTATCGTTGAGACATCTGTGGGAATTGTTATGCAAAATATGAGATGTTGATATACGAATAATACACACAAAAGACTTCCAAAATATGAAAGAATGAACTTCTACACTTAATAAGCAGCAATGCAATATGTTTCTGCGATTCTAATGTTTCAAAATATTTTATGCTTTTTAATATCGAGATGAGAACGTAACCAGTTCTTTTTGATGAATGTTAAAGATCAAATGCAGACAGAAAAATCCGGGTTAACGGAGAATTCATTGATTGGTAAAGATATGATAAAATGACAACTGATTGCTACAATAAAACAAAGAAATTTTGAACTCATCTTGTTTCTTCTCTTGACTCACCTATAAAAGTATTTTTGTTGATCTTAATCAAGGGAGAAACGGCAGACTCCATGACTCCATCTGACTTCACTTGACTCCACCCTTGTGTCAACTCCTTACTATTATAGAAGCATGATGCTTTTCATCTCCTCATTTGACTATTCAAAATAGTAAAAATATGATGCAAGTAAAAGAGCGCGTGGATTTTCGCTGAGGCTACAGGAATATTTCAATAACCCTTTCCTTAAAAAGAACTTTTTTTTTTATTACTGATTATGTCTTATGCGTTTGCTTAAGAAATGAATTAAATATAAAAAGAACAAAAAACAAATGGACATAGGAATATGAAATCAATCCACAACTTGATAGATAGAATTAACCATACAAGGAAACAATAAGTGAATTGCTAAGTTAAAAACATCGATTCGACATAAAACATAAGTAATCCTAGTCGACTCTCCCTAATCAAATCCCCGGGGGGTTGCATGCTGTAAGGGACTCCGTAAAAGTTGGCGGGGAGTGTGGGTGTGGATGTGGGTGTGGATGTGAGTGTGGGTGTGGATGTGGGTGTGAGCCTCTTCCTAAAAAACGCTCATACCAACACACCCACACCCTATGTGAAAGATAGAATAAAAATTTTCTTTTTTTATTTGTGTAGTATGTTATTCTGAAAAGAATAAATGCTTCATCAACGTACGTCTGTTCATTGAGCACTAGATATTTAAGCCATTATTCTTTAGAAAACAAAACGAAAGACGGAAAAAAACAAGTGTTTCTGTGATTAATGTAATGCAGGAAAACTCTATTTACAATTCTAGTGGTGAATTATGTATAAAGGACAAAAGATTCTGTTTTCAGCCATTGTGAACGTTCTTCTATTCGTTTTTTTATCTGTTTTTTGCCTTTCGATTTGTCATATGCCTATGCACTGTATACCGATCTCACTTCTTTCTCTATAGATTCTTATTCGTTTGTGGGTAACCTTTGACCTGTGTATAGTAGAGAACAAAATAGCTTTATTCTATTGGTGAATAATTTGTGTTAACAACGTATGTGTGTTGGTGAATAGGAGTGGCACCGCATCTTTATTTTATTTTGAAAAAGTAAAGAAAAGTAAATTAAAGTAGAGTAAAGTGAAATATTATAGTTTAAATTTGGAAAATAAAGTGAGATAAAGTTAACCAAACAATATTTTTCATGCGTTCATAAAAGAATTGACCTTTTTCGGCTTTTCTTATTTTTTTCATACTAATTTTAACACGAAACAATATTGAATAAACTTTGATACTTTCTAAGATCACTTATAGATGATCCTGAACTACGAAATCGCCAACAAATTTAAAGAATGCAACTTCATTTTTTTTTCACTTTACTTTACCTTACTGAGTAAAGTAAAGTAAAGTTCGAATATTTTAGTTTACTTGGTAAAGTAAAGATAAAGTGCCACCCCTATTGGTAAAGTCTTACAGGAAAATTAATTTATCGTTTTTGTAAAACGAAATGGCATTGTATAACTTCTTAACTTTAACTTATATTTCAAGTTTTTGAAAAATATGCTAAACATCTTCGATTAACCAGTTACATGTAGTAGGTCATTTGGAACATGAGACAATATTTTTTTTTGTTAGTGCAAACAACACTATATCATTGTGTGTAAAGCTTCATGATAATAAATAGGGGCGTCTCCAAGTTCTCGAAATAGCTTCATTATTATTCAGTAAATGACACTGCATGAGTCTTATTTTATCAAGCATTCGAAACTTTTAGTCCTGCTTGTTATATGGAGTTTCAATCGCTAAACGTATTTGAGAAGTATCTTTTCAGACTTATCGTGCAGTATGGTATGAGACGATTTGGTTCTATCTTGATAAAATAAGATGGATGAGACATCACATTTTCTTCTTGTTTTCTAACTAATGCATGCATATTCTGTTCGAAATTGAATACGAAAAAAGTGCAATGCCTCAACCATTTTTTCTTATAATTTTTATATTATCTGTTTTCTCTATTATTTGTGTATTTGAAACGGCAATGAAGCACTGTTCTTGACATCACTTCTTCACCGCAAGTTAAAATCAAAAGATTTCATGACATATCGTATGATGAATCTGAAAAGACACTTCACAAATGTTTTTTTTCTTTTGAATGAAACTCTATGCCATAAATAAGGTCTTTATATGGAGTAACAAAGCTTTGCATTTTAGAATGCGTCATATCTTTTTTATTATGTATGTCGCATCTAGTGACCCATTAGATAGAGAGACAAAGGAGACAAAATAGTTTAGATTCTTTGATTAAGTTGAAAATAAATTTCCAAGCTGCATTGGATATCTACAAACCATATTACAAATTACGTCCTGAATTGCTCATAGATCCCACCATGAAGAATGTCGTTGTGCAGAGATGACGTCAATATTAAATACAAGGAGTTGCATGTGTCAATAAGTGCTTTATGCCTTTTTCATTCTTAATCATGATCCTTTTTTACTACGAAGTTATGTTCATCGTGCATACTGGCCACCAACTATCCTATCTGCTACATAGTGTCTCTTATCAGACCTTACTATGGGGGAAGTTTGAGGGAAATCATGAATGATATTATGACTATTAGAACTTGTTGCAAACGAAGAGTGTGGATTTTCATGTAACCAACAATCAAACCTCACCACCTCCCACTTACGCTACATCCTTGTTATATACTGCTTATGGTGTGATTCTGGGTGCAATGAATACTCACAATGACACATGCACCCACCTACACTCACACCCACACTCTCAATATTTGAAATTGCTTAAGTTCAATATCTCGCTTCTGGAATGTCAGTTCTCACAATCCCAATCCCATGATGTTGATTAATGCAGTCGGAACGTCAAACGTGTATATATGATGACCATATTGAAAGTCTTTGATAATGACTTCGTGACACTAATCTTAGGATTTGTTGGGTGAAACTCCTTCTAGAGAGAGATAACTGAATCTAAAGTTACTCGATAAAATAAATTCTTAAAATAATTCACGTTTGAAAACTATTGCTTAGTGAAAATATTTCTATTCGATGTCAAAAATGGGTTATTTTCAACAGAAAAACTACCTAGTAGCTACGAAATTGTGTAAAAGTTTGTTTAAAGACACAAATGTGTTTGTGACAATTTATTATTTCATTAATGGGGTCAACTGATTTTTTTTCCGATAGAATATAACTTCTTTTCTGGAAATTTTGAATTTATTTTAACTATCCATAATCTATTTTTCCGTACAAGTATCGAGGTCTCTAACAATGTGATATACGTATTGTTGAAAAATAATCATTTGTTTAAAAAACAGTAATTTTATTTGAATAGTCCAATGTTTCGATTCGGTAGTACAGTCGGTATACAGTCGTTGACAAGAGTTTAAGCGAATTTGTTTTCTTCAATTTTTTCGTAGATTTGTTTTTCCATGTTTTCTTTCACATTATTCAAGGATATGAACTTGTTTGAAGTAGTAAAATAGGTAGTGTGAAGTCATGTGTGTGTGTGGGTGGATGTGGGGCAGGTGTGGATGTGCGGTGGGTGTGGGTGTGGGGCAGGTGTGGATGTGGGATGGGTGTGGGTGTGGGTGTGAAAGAAGAGAATAAGCACAATTATCCACAGCCACACCCCACACACATCCACACCAACACTCGCACACCCACAACCACGCCCTATATGACGTTTGTTGTTGCCTATATTCTTTTTAATTCTTAATTTATTATGAAACCTCTCTCCCTGTTTATTCACGGTATGATCTTCATGCGTTTAAATGAATGAATTATGCTGTGATTATAACATTGAAGAACAGTGATCTATTTTGACCTATATTTATGAAGACATTTAATCCATAAATTATCTCAAGAGTCTGAAACGAAAAGTATTGTTGCCTTTTAATCTTGAGAGTGTAGACTTGGGTGTGCTATATCTCTTCATTTGCACTCACACCTACATCCAGAATCTTTTCTCCCAAATAAAATTTCAAAAAAGTACTTAGTTTTTCGTCCATTCTTTGGTAAACAATTTATAATTGTCGATTAATTATTTTAAAATATATCTTTAATTAATGGTTATATATATATGTAACTATTAATTCAATAAAACAACTAATCAAACAATCAGAGGAATATTTTCAATCGATTGATAAATAAGATATTACATGACACTGGTCAATCGACAAAAACATTAGTTAAAATGAATGACGAAAAAAAAATTAGTCATGATCAATGTTATTCAATAAGTGCTAATTCATTTAATCTATTTGAACAAAATTTAAAGGTATTTAGATGTAAAAGAAGACAAAGAAAAGAATGTGTTTCACTAAGATAATTTCAGAAGATTTAGAATGAAAATTTCTAATTCGAACCATTAGTTATTGATGTTTGATGGCATAAATATAGCAGATCCTTTTCTTTCAACTGATAGATTTTTGTTTACTATTCAAGATATTTTTACCTTCAATAGAGTAAACTTTCATCAATTGTTTATACAAATAAGACAATAATTTTGCTTCTTTTTCTTATTTAATACGTATCTGTGAAACGTAATGATATTGTCTACATATATATTTTTTAAACTGTTTTTTTTCTGTATCGATTTTACATAATCAATGGTTTGAATGTACTGAAAATACTGACAAATCTCATGTAATTGTGTCATCATTTATTCATTCAATTGAACTTGAATGTTATGTATAGCTGACGTTTATCAACGTTTCGCACTGTGATTAAATTGATAATCATTGAAATAGAATGTATACAATCAAATACAAACATATATGATATTGAATTTTTAAATAATGCAAAAATAGCTCAGAAAAGTTATGAATAATTACGTATTCACAAAATATTTCATGTCAAAAGCTTTTACTTCAATCATAAAAATATTTTAATATTTACCATGGCTTTTTTTCTAAATTGTTGTTTGAAGTTTAATCTTAGTATATTTTTTTTCTATCATATTTTGGATGAGAAAGTAAAGATGTTTTGATTCTAAAATCAAAATCATTTTTTTCCTTTTTTTGCCATTTAATTTCAGTTAATACAATCAACTTTGCCATTATCTTAAGATAAAACAGCTTTGAGCATTTCTTCAATCACTTCGATAGCTATTCATTTATGTCTCGATTCTTCAGAATTTTTCATCATTGTGTTTACTGATGCATGCACGAGAAAATTCTAACATGATAACGCCTTTCATCTGCAATTATGAGAAATAACAGGAAAACGACACAAAACTCGTAGTACTCTTGACAGTTCTTATATTTAGGTGTGGGGTGTGGTTGTGAGTGTTAGTGCTTGGCGAACCTAGATCCAGACCCACAGTCACACCCACCCACACTCAAATGTCCACAATCACGGAAAATCGACAATGCTGAAGTTTAGATGACGAAATTCCAGAGAATCCTTAATTTAGTGGAATGCTCACGAAGTTGCGCATGAACCAGAAAAAAAGCACAACTTTTATATCCATTTTTATGCCGCAGTTGAGAAGAAAATAATTTGAGTTTGGAATGTTATCTATGAATTATGTTTTGCAAATTTATGCATTTTCTTAGAATCTAAGTATTCTGACTTCTTAGCAAATAGCTGAGGCTTTCATGATATTCAAGATAGGATCATGTCTCCATTTTTTTGGTAAATGCGTCTCTTCAATTCATTAATATAAAAAGAAAGAAAATTAGTTATAAGTTGATTTAAATTCAAGATGAAACATAAATCCGTCAGCACTTTACCTCACAGCATTTTTTTCAGAGCTTTAGGAATAAACATACAGTGGTATGATTGAAATGCAGTTCTAATTATTTTTCTTTATGCAATAAGAAAGTCGACTAGAAATTCGTCTATTGCAATAAAATATAGTTTTTTTCTTCGATTAGATATTCTAGATGTGTACCAATAATGAAATGCGAATTGTTAGTGAAGGTTATTTTTCTGCATACGAGACACTGAGAAATTGGATTGTATCATGTAATTGAAAATAAATCGGTTTTTTGTTCTTTAGTTTTAGATGCCATTTTATAGCTCGAGTCATTCGGACATTGACTTATATTGCCATTCAAACAAAATTATTTATTATTTGATGTTTATAGTCATTCCTATAGCTTGAGACATTGGACTGTACTTTGCTCTCTACGATACATGTATACTTTTTTCGTTGTGATCTTTATATATTATAGATGAGGTTTCATTTTTGTTGCATCATTTCTTTATTGTAACCGCTAATTGTTGATAATTTCGAAGACATGAATTGCTTCTTTTCTTCTTTATCTCAATTATTTTTCTTCGAACCATCAAAAATAATTAACAAAATAAAAGTTTATTCAAAGTACAAAAAATATTTTTCATTGCTTATTTTTTATGCTTATTTCAACTCATTCTCGATTGTTGATTTAATTCATTTACAACTTTTACGCTCAATAAAGTTCATCATAATCATTGTATTTAACTACTATTGCATTACATAACATTACATTTATTTTGTTGAATATATTGATAATGTTCTGGACAATGTGGATATCTTCCACCATTCGCACCCGGTAATTCACATATATGCGACAAACATAATAAACGAGCACAAGGTGTTCCACGACTTATTCCATAAGTACATTTAGCAACAGCATGACTACCACAAATACAACACACATTCGCGTTGGATGAAATTTTCGTTGCATTTGGTATCATAGGAATATTATTTGACTGCTGCTGCGGAACAGCTTGTACTGAAATGTCTTGATTTGATGGTATTAATGTATATAGAATTTGTTGACCATTGGTATCTAGTAAAGAAATTTGCCTGGGATGAGCAGCTGGATTGTAATGAATTGTGAGAAATTGGCATGGAGCTTCAGTAACTTCTTGAGAAACTGAGTTGGACATTTGTTGCTTATACTCTACTATAATTTTGTAGTTGAAGACAAATCTCACTGGTTAATGTACTCTATTTATATTGAATTCTAATCTAGTTTTCTAACCCCTTTCATTTTTTCTCCTTTTTTTCGTTCTTATTGATTCAAGATAGTGTATAAGCAAAACTCCGTCTGCAATAGAAAAATAGAGAATCAAAGAAAAGTTAGGTAATTAGCCGTAGTTTGTGAAATGACGATGACTTCACAAGCAGATAAAGTTGAATGTCATTACCTTAGTCATTTCATCTTTTAGCGAAAAGTTGAGTAATTACTTGCTGACATTATACTTTAAAAATATGAAAATATTTTCGGACACAAAAAATTTAGGCGTACATCTTCTCAATGTTGAAAAACTGAATGAAGAAAAAAACCAAATAAATAATATTTTTTTAATTAGCAGAATTCAATCGTTACTAAAATAAATTGTAGTGCGAGCAGCGAATTGGCATCGATCTTATTAATAATTGGAATCTGAGTCCCATGTAGAGTTGACACTTTCATTTTACTTTAAATGTTAAAGTTAAAGTAAAGCACCTTAAAACTTTAACTTTAATAAAAATCAACATTAAAGCCGATAGATAACCTTAACTCCTCATTTACTATCTACCGAAAGTATCCACCACTCATTATTTACTCTATAACGGGGTGCCCATAGTCTATTATCTACCATATAAGAGGGTAATCACAGCACCAGAACACCACATTTTACTACAACATGCTGAAAAAAAACGATGGTGCAGAGAAGATGTCAAGATGTTGGCATGGAATCGATATGGTGCCGAGGTGCTCAGATACTACTCTCATTCTCAAATTGATTCAAGTATTTTAAGAATAGAGTATTAAAGATAGATAGCACTCATTACACTGGATTGGTAAATGCAGCATCATAGTTGCAAAGTATGGTTGAACGTGCTAAAAAAGTACTGAAGTCCTAAAATTGTCTTCAGTCACGGAAAATAGTGCTGAGGGTGCACTAAGATGGTACTATTATGCTCAAATAGTTTTTGATAATCATATATTAAGACCGAACTCTCCAAATGCTGTTGTTGCTGACACAAGGAGTCCTAGATTCTGTCTTTTACTACGTAGTAATCTTAAATGAAACATGATTGTTTCTTAGTTTTTCCCAAACTCTTTGTAAACAAAATGAAACCATCGTCCTACCTCGAATATCTTAAAAACACAGTAGATCTTTGTCAATTTCATGGAACTTTTTAGAAGCCCTAGAAATCTATACAATCTCTATAGGGTGTCGGTGTGTGTCAGTGTGGGCGGCTATGATTGTGAGTGGGTATGGATGTCGCCTGCTGAATGAAAGCGACACAAACATCATATCTACGTACACGTACACATAAACCCATCTGACACCCTCTGTTGTTTATCGTTTTTTCTTCTTCTTATATTCTGAAGATCGATTCATTTACAATCTAACTGATTCATATTATGTCGATGCATTTCATAAAATATCAAATGTGTAATATCCTTACATGTGAAATAGGGTATACTTTTTCTCAAAATGCGTTTAAAGGAATTAAATTCTGTTTGGGTCTGCTTTAACACTTTGATTTTTCTTTCGTTTTAGTTCAACAAATATTAACACTTTTCATCCGAATTGGATTTCGATGCATTGTAATGACTTCGAAATCCGTATTTCTGACTACATGAGTAGTATACAGAATATTTGAACTTTATGAGTTTTGTATACTAAATTCTATTAGAAATTAAAAAGTCTTTCCATACAGATATAAGTGTAGGTAAGTGGAGTTAAAGAATGAGCATGACGTGTATGTAGTATTAGATATGTTGGACTGAAAAAAACTGGATTGTTTATCATTCGACAAAATTGGTGGTACTACGCGTGAGAGAACAGTTTTTTGAGATCTAGCATACATTGTTGATAGAAGTAGTCTTTGAATGAAAACTCACTAATGACTTGATAAAAACTTAAGATAGCATAATACATATTGCCGATTGAACAGCGAATATGAATCGATCAGCGTTTAATTTATTACCAACTCAAAAAAGAAGCAACTCTTTTTTATTGAACAAATGACACTTGCATAAACTCAAAACAGTCAATCATTATCAACAATCGTTTCTTAAATTCAAATAAAGAAGAGTTTTGTTGACATGTGATAATTCTGCCATTATTTCAACTTAATCGAATAATCTCAATGGCGATAAAAGATCGAATTTCTATTACTAATTGTTGAATGCTCTTGTCTAGAACTCTTACTTCGAATTTTTTTTATTCGATATTTTATATCATACGAAATCTGATGTGAAATTTTCTAGATACCCATTCAATTATATGTAGCAAGGTATGACTAGCGTTTCAATCAATGCATGAAAATTGCGAGTAAACTTATAAAAAGAAGCATTCTTAAAAATGTGTTTTGAAATGTCTTCTAGTAGATCTATATGTAGCTAATAAGCTAAAAAGTGAAAGTAATCATCAAAGAATCACTGCTGATTGAATAATAACGTGTATTTCGTCTTCACATAACAGCAATTTATTTTTCACTAGTGTTTTATGATGATTAAGCAAAATATTAGAGAAGGCAACAAAAAAATAACAAGCATGCACAATAGATGTAACGATCAGCAGTCAAGCATGAAGGTATATTTTGTCTGCATTGAATCTCTCTTTTCTCTCAACGTGGTATGCCTACTAATTGGTTATGCTCACAAGCCCACACTAGACATTCAAATATTTACCTTGATGTAAACAACGTTTAAGCTGAAGATTAGTCACTATTGGTTGTTTTACTTTTCTTGTGTCGTTTTCTTCATATCGTAGATGTTTTAAGTTGAAGAAACAAGTGATGCTCTACAATAATCTTGTTTGAGTCAATAGTAAGTTGAATATTAAAAATATTTTTAACAAGTAGTATCATTTAACTTTGCATTTTCATTAAAAATTTAATAATTTTCTTCCATATTTTGGGTCATGCAAACTGCCTATAAATTTTTGCTGTTGTCTGATTACATTGTTCTCTTCACTAGTTGATCAGATATAAAGCATGTTAATGATAATATTTGATTAAACTTTTCTTTTCTTTTTTAAATAGTTCATGTGATGTATTCATGCTTCGGCAGTGTCTTTTTTTCCTAGGTGAATACATCTAATTCTGAGTAATTTTGGCAATCAGTTTCATATTTTTGTTTCTTGATATTTGTGAACATAAAATAATAAAACATAAATCAGTAGTATGAGTATGCAGAAGAATGATACACAGCACGAAAAATCTTTTACTGAGTGTTCACTATATAAATTTGTGCAGATTAAATGTTTGAGACGAAAGGCCAAAATGATTCATCAGTTGACAACAATACTTCATGAAAATTTTGAATGGTTTCATTTTCATTGGATTTTATTTCCAGACACCGTTGGAATCATGACATCGTCACCTTCGTCTTGTGAATTAATAGAATTGGTTCACAAAGAAAATACTGAAAGACTATCTTCAAATGAATTCAAGTTTTTATTTGATCATTATGCAGAACTGTTTTCTCCAAATACAAGTGCTGAAATCATCCATTCATTGTCAAAAATTCAGTCGTTACGGTCTGACGATGGATTATCACATTTGAATCATCGTATTATTTCACTGATTTATGATCGATTGATTGAACTTATTGAAAAATTTGTTTTAAACAGTGGTACGTTGTCTAACGATGAATTTATTTTAATGGAAAACTGTCTTGAATTTATCTCCAATGTATTAAATTCAGTGTACGACGAGAATTTAGATATTGAAAGCAATGAGCATCATAGTGATGATGCCAACAATGAAGATGGTAATCTACGGTTGGTGATACGAGAAACTTTATATCGAGAAATAATTCCGTTAAAAGATTCATTTCTGAAATTTATCAAATTTCATAGTTGGAATATCATAGAAAGTTACCAACATATTTGGGAAAAAATAGTTAAGGTTTTAATTCAACGTGACGCCATGATGGTTGCACAATTGAACTTTATGAAAAAGGATGAATTATCAAGCCTACAGTATAATGAAGATAATCAGTTACTTTTTGATGTATTTGTTCAATATCTGACTTCAATACATGGTGCTAGTGCTTATATAGAAGCAGTGAAGCGACTTAATAGTATATCGACAAGTGAACATGATAAAACTTTATTATTTGATAGTTTTAATTTTATTATTAATAATGCTCTTTACACGAAAGAATCTCGAACGAAATTTTGTAGTAATTTTTGGTTACCAAAATATGAAAATTTGTTGAAAGAATTATTAGCAATAATAGAAATAAAAGGAAAAGACAATGACATTCAACTTAGATTAAATGCAATTAAATATTTGATTATGAATCTAATGAATATGCAACTAACAGAAGAAAGTATTTTCATGCCAATAGAAAGACCAGTACAAAACTTTGCATTGAAAGATGAATATTTGCCAATAATCAAAATGTTACTACCTTGGTTTTCTAACCCATATATTTTGGAAAGTTTAAGAAAAAATGATAGTAATACTGATTATGGTATTATACCATTTCAATGGGATAATAATTATTACGAAAATACGATTCAAACTTTGACAATTACGTTCGTTACATGGACCATAGTACAGTTAATTCTAATGTTCATTAACACCAATGGAGATTGTCTTGTGGAAGTGAAATATACTACTGAAATAAAAGAAATATTATTGCAATTTATGGATCAAATAAACAATGTTAATCCAATTAAATTATGTGTCTATAATATCCTGGCATTATTACTAGATGAAAAAGATATTAAAAATGGAATTAGTTTTACAAAAGAAATAATTACGACTTTAATAAACTCTATACGTGTGGTTAATAAAGAGTCAACAATCGGTGAAATTCCAGCTCTTTTTCGTTTATACGATTTGATAACATTGTTGACAACACTCAAAGGTAAATTTGAAGAAACTCTAGAAAGTAGTGTATTAGTAATTAAATCAATATTTGAATTTACGTTAGATATCCATGTGAACTGTTACAAAAGACTAAATACGCAGTAGGCTTTTCAAGCAGCTAGTTATTTTTTCTTCTCAGTCCGTGTTATTCTTCCTTGATCATAATCAATCATTTCTATTGAGTTCGAGGACTTTCAGTTTTATAGAAATCATATCGTAGATTAAATATTATACACCAGTTTCGATGGTCAGCTCACTCAACTTCGAAAGTCAAAAATATTCCATTTAATGCTATCGAATCCACTAAAATTCGATCATTTTTCCCACTTTCAGGCTTTAGAATGTCAGAATTTACCAAAACCTGATCTGATCTCGACACTATCAAATTGTTGGAATCTTTAACAAAAGAAAACACTGAACTCTTTTGACTTCAATAGAATCGGATTGATTCTGAGAATCGGTCTGATGAATTCCATCAGTCGTTTATTCTACTTGGGTTTGCTTACCAACATGTAGTGCTTTTGTGAAACACAATCTGAAAGGAGAGTTGAAGTGTTTGTAGGCAGAAATTCGCGTCCATACCTCCCTCCGCCAACAGATCGTGACAGACAAGCCCCAGAAATCATCGTAGACTGTGATAGAAGACTTCAAGGAAAGATCAGAGATAATATATAACTAACGTTTAATTGGAGCATATATGGAGTGTTGCCTTGTTCAAACTTTATGATGTAAAGTAAGTTTGCAGTAATATCTTCCAATTGATAACACTGCGTTTTCAATGAACAAACATAAACTTTATTTCAAAAGTTTAGTATTAGAATTTGACGAATCGATACTTTGACAAATAACAATCGTCGAATATTAGTTCACTGTTTTAGAGACTGAAAGAAAATATAATGCTAATGAGAATATTAATAAAAAGATGAAAGCAGAGTTTTTGGTATCTGTTGACTGATTATGTATTGAAGATTATTTTTGTCACATCAAGGATAAATTTTATTTTGTTCTATATTACGTTCCACTGAAAAAACATGACTACCAAGAAGAATTTCAGTAGAAAAATCTGTGATTGAATTGTTCAATGCGATCAAACTATTCAAATCGCAAAACCAGATGACATATTATATATCATCACACATAAAGCCATCATAAGAATAATGTATCGAGATCTTTATTACTGACATCAATAGAGATTTATAGGAAATTGTATTACCACAATGTCACATGATCTTTTCACATACTTCAGTATTCTCAATCGATTGAAAATAGACAAGTTCCAAAGTATTGCCAGTATAACTCCTACACCATTACATCGTAAATAATGATGGCTCATGTTTAGTGATAAGAGAGAACTGACATCACCTCGGTTACGTTCCTTTACTAAGTAACAATAACATCATGTCGAAATATTTGTCATGGCTCGTGAAAAGATAGCCAAGACACCAAATCACAAGGGAGTAAACACAGTGGTTTAGACTTTGAGACTTCAAACCTATTATAAATCAAAAACTTCATTTAACAGCTTAAAAAAAAACAGAAGTTTGCCAAACGTCAACATTTTTTTAAATTCAAAGGATTCAACACCTAGTTTTCTCTTGTATTCTTTCGATATATCTCAAAGAATCTGAAGCACAACACTCATTAAGAATCGTATTTCACGAGAAAATCGAGAAACTCAATTTGATAGTTTAATAGCATTGCTAAAGACAAAAAGGTGCACATCTTCACAAGATGCAGACAATATTGTGAAAAGCGTGTTTCAGATAGATGTATGGATATACATGAATGGAGTACTACGTCTAAGACACTAAAGTTTCCACCTAAGATATAATTAGTACGAAATGGTTCATGATATATAAATGATTTCTTCGGTTTTTTTACAGCATTTTTACAATTTAGTCAATTGAAAACTGATTGTCTTCTACATAATGGCTTAGAATTGTTAATGGAAGTAGCAATGGAAAAATCACGGTGTGACAAAATGCTGCTGAAATCTATCTTGAGTATAGATGATGAATCAACTATGAATGTTTTTGACAATTTAGCAATTCCAAAAGGTGTACAAATTATATACACTAAGACTAAAAAAGCAACCGAAACGGTAGAACAATTGGCATTGGAATGCTTTTTTACGATGTCTTTCAATATGGAAGCAGCACAGTTATTGAAAAATAATCAAGCATTTATGAATCATATTCGACAACTTGCTGAAGATAAAAATAAAACAACAAATCCTGGTCTGAAAAAAGCAGCAGACGGTGTTCTCTGGAAATTAGAAAAGGAAAATGAATTTAAAAAGCAATGTGAAGAGATGACAGGAAGCCAAACAACACAATTTGATTTTATGATAAGTTATAGTTGGAGTGATAAACCATTAGTACGTAAAATATACAAGTATTTAACTGAACAGTGCAATTATCGAGTATGGTTAGACGAAAATGAATTGAGTGGTTCTTTATGTCAAGCAATGGCACAGGGGATTGAAAAATCAAAAATAATTCTTTTATGTATGTCTGAAACGTATAAACAAAGCGAAAGTTGTCGTAATGAAGCCGAATATGCACGCGCTCGAAAGAAAACAATTATTCCACTGAAAATGAGAGAAGTTCAATTGGACGATTGGCTTGGATTCCTAGTTGCCGGAAAGCTGTATATTAATTTTGGAAAACACGATTTTGAAACGAGTATGGGCTTGTTAATAAATGAAATTGAACGACGGCGATCTATGGAACAAACAACTAAACAAACTACAACATTGAAGAGGTATTGTAACTATTTAACGATAGTTTCTTAACAAAGACACATTTCATCTTATGATGTATTATGCTAGGACAGAGCCTGTTGTCACTGATACCATATTGCAAACTGCTTGTACAGCTGTATCTTCGAGCTCAAAGTTACTCAATCGCCCAAATGTTATCTCAACTGAATACAAACGAATCCCAATTGTGTTATGGTCTAAACAGCATGTCCGACATTTTCTCTTCGATACAAATCTGGACATGATGATTTTATTAACTGAGAATATGAATGGCGAACAGTTTTATGAGTTTTCAGAGCGTTGTAGATTGCACAAGGAATCTTGGGTCATATTCGATCGTTTAAATAATGAACTAGAAAAACGATATCAGCAAACACTTCCCATATCAGTTTATTCACGATTTCTACATGCAACATCAAAGTATTCAAATCAATCCACATCGTTTTAAATGAAATCCACGGCATGTTGTTGGCTTTCCTGTTGACATAAGTTTTTAACAATAGCCACATTGAAGCTCATCAATAAACTTGACGAGGGAGTGGGTGTTGGTGTTCTTAGTTAAGGCGCAACACCCGCATTCACATCCTATACTGGATGTATATATGCATGTTTAAAACAGAGCTTTTTTTCATCGATTATCACACTATCTATTCGTTTCACTTCTAATCACTTCCATGACTTATAACTTATATGATCTAATTTGTTTCATATTGTAACGCACCTCAAACGAACTCTAAACATAGCATCACTGAATGCATCGATGTATGATTGAAAAAGAGGGTGTGGGTGTGGGTGTCTTTGAGCACAAGAGTTACACCTACATTCCCGCACTCACATCCACCCACACACCCGCATCCCTACATCCACACCCATACCCTCATTAGTGGATCTAAATATGTTTGTTGCAAACGAGATAATGATTTTTTTTACTCTATGTACTGATGGTTATAGCTGTGTATATTTTGTTAAAAAACGATAATTTAGCACGGATTTTAATATTTTACATGCCATTTTTGTTTCATGTAAACATGCATCTCATTGTTGGAACTCATCCAAATGTGATTCTCAACAATTGATATATCTATCTTGTTGTTTCAAACGTTCTATGAGACGTGGTTGTGGTGCTTTTTTTTTCAATTCGAACATGTCTTGGTCGACTTCTTGAGCTAGAATGTTTGAATTAATTACACTGATTAGTCGTGTCCATAAGAGAAAAACAGTGAATGAACAAACATAATATTAATTTCTTCTCTTTTTATTACATATTGCAGTTGTTCATGTAAGAATGTAGACAAAAATAATAATGAATAGTTGTCCTGAAATTCATTTAATATTTTTTCTGACAAATAAAAGTGCAATAGCATATTTTAAACGTATCAAATAAGATTTTCTAAGTCGCCATAGGAATATACCGTATGACATTCTAAATTTTGCATCTGCTTATATGATCATGCCACTTCTATCGATTGGTTTTTTTCTAATATAGAACAGAGTATATTTTACTTTAGTATGATGTGTTACATCATACTTTTATTTATTATTTGTCTTTTTTGTTAATTTTCAATAATCATCATATAGTAGGACAAGTTTACATAATACTCTTTAAATCACTACTATTGGATAAGATTGAATACGGACATGGGCGGCGCACCAGCAGGCGACGAGTTATCAATTGCTTCCCCTAAAAAGAATTTGAGGAAACAATAAATTTTTATTGCTTCCCATAATTGTTCATGTTTCATCTGTATTTTATTTCTCCATGTTTGTTGAACTTTTGATTATCAAGTAACTCCAATTTGTACTTCTGTCTGCATTCGTCCATAATCACCGTACAAGAACGTATTCATAAAGAGATCAACTAGCTGCTAATATAAATAGTTAAGTAAACAGTTCCCATGAGAAGACCGCAATATTTTCAATTGATTCTTATGTTTATAGTTTCATCAAGAAGGAATAGCTGTTAAATTAGCAGACAATCTTTCATATGAGTATCAACTCGAAAACCAAATGACTGGTGAGCGAAAGGTAATAACAAAAACAACTTGAGTTTTGGTAATTCGTTCTGAATACATCTGTTCTCAATAAAAACGTTACACTACGCTCAAACTGTGGCCTTTTTCCTCAAAAATCGATTCCAGGACCAAGTACATTCAAATCGTCTGACATTTTCAGACCATGTTGAGACTGATGTCGAGACGCTATGGTAAAATTGTCTGCCCTATCCCTATATCATGATATTGGGTGGAGATATGTACCAAACAAGGGCAAAAAATAGCTCATTTTGAAATCCATTTTTCTTTGTCCGAGCTCTTTCAACATATTAAATTTTATTTTGTTTGAAAGAGCATGTCAGGGTATAGGGCACTACAGAGTTCTTTTTTTAAAATTCTTACTCTTTAAGCGGAGAAAATGGTTCACACGTTCAATAATTCAGAAAACTCTCTAAAAATAGGCAACAATTTACATAATTGTTTGCATATATAATGAAAAAACAAAACTTAATTAAAAAAAGACCTCTGTGGTGCCCTGCATTTTGATATCCTCTATCAAACAAAAAGAAAATAAAAAATATTGAATGAGCCTGGACAGAGAAATTTGGGTTGCGCATGTGAAAAAGTATAGTCTGAGAAAAAACAAAAAACAATTTCCGTTTTTTCTGAGAAAAGCTTGTTCCGGTTTTTTAAGAAGCGAATGATAAAAGCTATCAAAATTTTTGCCCTAAAACGGGATGTCGATTTAAAAACCATTTTGTTTCCGAAAGAGTAGAACACAGGCTATCCCTCCATGCATTGATCCTACTGTCTGTTCAAAAATATAGTGGCCGCGAGAATTTTTGAAATAACTCGAGAACAGAAAGAGATAGAGAGTTGCAGTTTTCGCTATTATATAGCTATATGAGTACTCTATATATTCACTAAGACATGCTGAAAATCCTTGCAGATTCAAGGCTTCATCAGTGTCAATCTTTCGAACAATACCTAACAGTTTTTTAAAGTGTCATAGGGACCTATAGCTCTAAACTATCTAAAAGATAGCTCAGAGGCTCCTCTACAAAATGACGGCAGGCCCATCTCTCTAGCTCTTGTAGTTCTCAAATGGCATTCATTTTCCTGAAACATATGCTAGTCGTTTTTCTCAATAGGATAATATGTGGGTATTCATAATAAACGTGCATTGTTGCTGATAGTTTCCCCTCTGGAAATAGCTCTTCGAGATTGCGAACAACTTTATTAATTGAGAATCAAGTGTTAGAAATATGTAGAACAAGCATAAATTCAAACTATTTCATTGGACTATAAAAAAATGTAAAAAAATAAGAAAAGTATAATTTTATCGGTAGCATCTGAGAAAATGTCAGCTATTGAGGAAGATCAACATTTAATTCTTATGTAACATATGTATTTAGTTTATGTCGTTCTGGTCACGTAACGTTAGTCTTCTCAGGGTCGTTAATTTGTTTTCTGATTAAGAGTTTTGGCACTCTAAAATCTTTCTAAAACAGCAGCATTCAAAAACAACTGTCACAGTGAACTTATTAACGCATGCACTGGGTAACTCTGGTACTCTAAAAAGACGATTTCTGTATAAGTCAATGATCCTGATACGACTCACGTGACACTGTGAAGACAATGGAAACGCAATAAATATATTACACAAGAATTAAATGTTGATCCTCCTCAATAACTGACATTTTCTCATATATTATCGATAAAATTATACTTTTCTCATTTTTTACATTTTTTTTTTACACTCCAATGAAATAGTTTGAATTTATGCTTGTTCTACATATTTCTGACACTTGATTCTCAATTAATAAAGTTGTTCGCGATCTCGAAGAGTTATTTCCAGAGGGGAAACTAACAGCAACATGCACGTTTATTATGAATACCAACATATTATCCTATTGAGAAAAACGACTAGCATAGGTTTCAGGAAAATGAATGCCATTTGAGAACTACAAGAGCTAGAGAGATGGGCCTGCCGTCATTTTGTAGAGGAGCCTCTGAGCTATCTTTTAGATAGTTTAGAGCTATAGGTCCCTATGACACTTTAAAAAACTGTTAGGTATTGTTTGAAAGATTGACACTGATGAAGCCTTGAATCTGCAAGGATTTTCAGCATGTCTTAGTGAATATATAGAGTACTCATATAGCTATATAATAGCGAAAACTGCAACTCTCTATCTCTTTCTGTTCTCGAGTTATTTCAAAAATACTCGTGGCTACTATATTTTTGGACAGACATTAGTTTTCATTTTTTTGACAAAAATTGATTTTTTCTTAGGAGGAGGCCTTAATATGCTCTCAAATAAGTGAATACACAGACTTCCGATACTATGTCTTTGAGAAATTAATTTCTAAAAATACTTTTACTGCCGAGCTTTGAACTATGGCTGGGAGGAGGATATGGTCTCATTCTAGAGCTCATTGCTTCCTATAAAAGATTAAGCTTGCGCCGCCCATGAATATGGGTAATAGTAAGGTTTTAATTGCATTCTATTTACAAACTTATACTGCTCGAAATGACATCAATTATTATCCGTATTCTTTGTAGTAGTAAACTCTGTGTAGATTGATGTATTTTGTTTATAATTCATTTTTTTCATCATTTAAACTAGTACAAAAGAGTTAAAACTCATCTGATCATTAATAATTTGAGTAACTACCAAAACATGTCATATCAACTGATTGCTATCTTTCTCATCATATTTCATCTTGCTGAATTTGTTTTTAGAAAATCACTTGATAATGATAAATTTGAAAGACCTCTCATTCAAATTATTTTTGATTCTTCAAATAGCAATTTTTTTTCTTGATTTCGCTATTCTTAATGTTTTAATATTTTTGATCAATAATAAAAATTTCAAACGCAAGGAAAAAAATGAATATATTATTGAAAAAAGCAATTCACTATTATTTTTACTCTTATTATTATTATTATATATAAAAATATTTGTTAACTTCTTAAATTTAAACACTCTCACCTTCAAGATAATTTGCACATGTGTCCCTCATCCCCTCATCCTCTCTCTCCATACGTTAACAAATATCAACAAACAGTGGTGATATGTAAGAGGAAAGACAAAAATTGTATGTATACATGCTGTCGTATCAGACCACTTACACATGTTTCGTTAACGTAAGTGAGTTGACTAATATATCCTTTTTTTTTCTCTCTATACATCAATTAATGATTGTCCTTCATGTACAACATGAGAAAAAACGTTGCCTTCAAAGGATTTTGTTTGATTGTTTGCTTTCTTCACTAAGGTGAAAAAATAGCAATCTATGCATCAGTAATCACTATAATAAAAAAGATGATAAACGTATTTTTCTTCATAATCTTTTTAGTTTTTTTTTGCATTATCTGTATTTACAGCTAGTACATTTACTAGTTCTTTTTCGACTTCAATCGTTCTTTGATATTATTTAATGGTAACAAAGAATATGCTATTTGTATTTAGTCACAGCAATTTCGATGATATCTGTTCATATCTGAGGTCGATGTCTGATAGACAGTATAATTTCGAATCCGACAGTAGTTTCTTTCTTGCAAATAGGTAAGCAGATCAGCAGCTTACGAATGAGCTGAGGACACGGAAAATGTCTCCTATTCTATGAATTTTTTTGCACAATCCATCTTCATAATTAGAACTTTGTGTTTGACTTTTTGTATATAGGTGTTATTTTCCAACATGCTTGTCGATTCTTATTTAAAGCCTCATTTCATGTAGCAGAATCGACTTTAAATTTGTCATAGATATCATTTGTCATTGACATAATACTTTTTGCATATACGCGATGGATAAAAAAAGAAAGAAATTTTTTCCCCAATGTAGTTGAAACAGAAGTAGATGCAGTAGTTTAGAGCTTCTTGCTAGTAGGGGTGGGAAGTTACCGTTACAGTTCCCGGGTGACGGTCTGGGAATGGTAACTTCCCACCCCTACTTGCTACTCCCAAACAACATGCTATATAGGGATGCGTGTGGGCGTTGGTGGGGTTTGCTGATAACTAATATTCACACTCACACCCACATCCCACCCACCCACACCATACCCACATCCCACCCACCCATACCCACATCCCACATCTCACCTACCCCCACCCACATCCCACATCCCACTCACCCACACCCACATCCCACCCACCCACACCCACATCCCACTCATTCACACCCAGACCCAAATCACAATGAGTTTCTAGAATGAAAAGTGACAAAGAGGTAAAGAACAGAGAGAAATGCGTTCAAGCAAAGATTTGTTTACATTGTAAACGCTTTGAATCGAAAAAAAATTTTTTTTCTTTCATATGGTAGCTATTTGCGAGCAGCCACACTACTCATTTCATAATACGGAAACGATTTCAACATCAACCGATTCATTCGTCAATAAAGAATTTTGCAGCTGTTGAATAGCAGGTAAGCATAAAAGTGAAGTAAGAAGTATTTTAAAGGTTAATTAAGCACAAAAATATTGCGTGAATAATTTTTATTCGTGCCATTTTCCTTCGAAAGTATAATTTTTCATGTGCATATTTGTCTCGTTTTCAATGCATTACCTCATAAGAGAGTTTTTAGATTTTATTTCTTTAAGTTATTTTCTAAACATATTTGTTTAGAAGTATTTGTTTTCGTTGCCTTTTTAGTAATTCGTAGTTGCGTGCCAGAAATTGTCACGGGATAGAACGACTTCAGTATTCTGACATCCGGTTTCCGCTGCAGGCAATGCTGCAAAAAAATCCAGGTTTTATACGTGGACAAGCGTGTTTTTTTATCCATGTTGTATAACTCGACTGTACAGTAGAGATTTTGTCCTGCTACTTCTTAAGGGACCCGCTCCTCAAAATTGATTTACCACTTACAACGGACCGTTCGGGCTGAAATTTTCAGAAACGCATGGTCCTAATGGGAAATGCTTGTGGTAAAAATTCCCGCGTGGTATACCCTACTAGACCCAACTTCTGGCTTGATTTTATAGCTTTCGGGAGAATCGAAATAACTTCATTGTTATAAGAGGTACAGAGCTCGGACTGGTTTCAAATTAAAACTAGCCTCTGTGCGCAACTTTTCATCGAACAGAATTTTGAAACTTCCTTCCATTCATTTTTTATGAATATGTTAGTGGATATGGTGTTCAAAATGAGCATAGAAAAGGTCACTTCCTCGACAGTAAATCCCATTTTTCTCAGTCCAGAAATCAAATATAAAAAATCCGTCCGATCAAAAGTTAGTTCTCATTCAGATCTTTAAAACAAAAAGAACATCGGTTATACCCTGAGCCGAGTGGGAGTTATCTCAATTATCCTGCCTGGAAACCATGTTTTGAGAAAAACGCTAAAGTTTCAGAAATGGATTTGTTCATTCAAGGCTAGAAAAAAATCATATTACGATTACATATTTGTAATACATTTCAGTGGACTGTTTTAAAGCAAGTAACAGATGAAGATAGCTAACGCCATCTGCCATGCTAGCTAATATAAAAATGTTCTATTCAATGCTACTGCAAATGAAAACGCAGTTTTTCCAAAACAGAAAAACTTTAAAAAACCAGGGGAATTTCTCCGAAAACCTGGTAGTAGAGTCGAAGTTTTTTGTGATGAATTTGTGGAATTCTGATCATATTGCGAAAAGTCATATAAATTCTGAAAAAGGAAGCTTCGATGCATCTTTCTATGACAAAAACTCAAATTCGATATTTTTTCGAAAAATTGGGTTTTTCTAAGGGGGGGGGGATCCCCTTAACGGAACAAGTAACAGTTTTTCAAAGGTGTACAGTGGGCCGGAGTTAGAATAGAAAAGTTAACATTATTTGAACGTCTGCCTAGTAACTCGGTTTAATTAGTTAGAAAATGTGTGTTGGTTAAAAACCTTTTGCTTGCTTGAGTGGATTCGAAGAACAATGCCCAATTCTCTCGCTCAAATATGCTATGCGCTGGCGTATCACAAGATGAGATCAGTTCTATCTTCATAAAAAACAGCACAAACAGCAATAACGACTCAGAATTATTGAATCAATGCTAATCGACTCATATAAAACAAGGATCGATAAATTTAATAAAAAAAAATTCATAGGACATTATTATCATTCGGTCGACACTTATTGCATAGTATTAATTTTGATTTTTATCTGGTTTCCAAGGTTAGTTTTTGAATTCTCCTAATCTATTATGATTGAATCAAAATTTCACGCTAATAGTTCAAGTTTCAATTATGAAATAGCTGAATCTGATCATGGTTTCCTAACGTTGTTTTTCACTGTACGATGAATTAATTAAAATGAAATTTTCAAACAATTTATTATAGTTACCAGATTTCGTAACTATTGTGTCAATGTGACCAATTCATGGTAACTATAATCTATCAGAAGTCTACAAACAGGATAGCTTAGAAGAAACATGACATGCTCGAGAACAGCACAGGACAGAAAAGTTGCATCACATGATAATCTTTTTTCTAAATTCACTGCAATACTGAATTTGTCTACATCATTCTAATTTAGTTTACTTACTTCTTTACTGCGAAAACCTATCACACAATCAAAAAAACACAAATGTGATTCTTCAGACAGAGGACGACTTTCTGTTTTGTACACGTCATATGATTTCAAATATATTTGCCTGTATTTCGTGTGGAGTTGGAGTTTTTTACCTTCCAAACGTTTGCCAGTATTCGATCTTGGAAAAACCACGTTTAGGGCACCTGAATCTTGTAAGTTCAACAAAGTCGAGTATGAGACTTAATCTGAACATCATCGATCAATATATAACCTACTTAGTTGATAAAAATCAAATTGAAAAGCATTTTTGATTTTGAGATAGTCAGTGACGCGAATTGGGATGGTGGTGAAGGTACTCCTTAAATAGTAATATTTTCGACTTACAGCAATGATGTAAAATGCTTTTCTTGTGATGGTGTTAACCTACGTAGTTTAAGTTTTCCCTCAGAGAACAGCGCGGAATTAAAGGTATTTCTCAAGAGTATTGTAAGGTTCCTATTGTACGACTATTATTTTATTGCTGCGACTTTTTGAAAAGGCGATTTTGCACGGGTACACTGTTAAGACGATCGATGTCTGATCAATTTTGACTATTTCTCATGTAAATTTTTTTACAGTTTTATTTTGCATAAAACGTGATAGTCAAGAAAATGAAGATACTTAGATCGATAACTTTATAAGTAACCTATATGGATGCTGTAGGTTTCTTTCTCATTACTTCGTATAGTATGCAGTGATGGAACGATTTGTTGCATGGACCATTCGTTACATTGATCTATTTAGAGTCTACTTTATCTTCATTTTCATTGTGAAAATGATTTCTGATAATCGACGAAAACCAGAGAGCAATACAAAGTAGCGATTCTTTTAATTGAGGAAATAAGTTTTGCTGAGTAGTCTTTATGCATGGATTGTATGTGATACAACACGAATGCGATTGATAAACGGACCATTTTTTTAAAATATACGCACTACTCAAGGAATTGCAAAGCTAAAAACTTATGCATCATTTATTCAGAAATTCGCTGTTTACGATGAAAAACATTCAAACAACATTTAGCTTTTATTCATTGTATTCTCTAATCACCAATTTCAGCATTTTTGTACTAAAAAGTTTTCAGTACAATCTCTACGATATTAAAATGTGTATGAAGATCCTTTATCCATAATGAAGAAATCTCGCCACGTCTATCACAGTTTCTATCAAGTTCGGATATCAGAATTTCGGATAATTCTTTAGGCTGTAACAAATTGTCGACTTGCATGTTTTTAAAATTTTTGACTCACGGACTTTATCTTTACAAATGATTATTAATTGCAGTATTCATTTTATAAGATAAATTTCATGATCGAAAAATCTAAAATACCATAAGTGTCTGTGGAACAAAGTCGACGGAGAAGTTCATTTTCTTGCTATATAGTGCAACATTCGTTACCGATTGTGTTTCATAATATGTTCTGTTGAGAAAAGAACTCTCTTATCTATCGGTATGCATCAGATCGAAAAATACAATCACCATAAAATTCAAATCTGAATGAAGTTTTTTTTACTTCTTTTGACATTCACTCGACGGAAAGTAACTAAATATTATAGCAATAATCTCTCGGATTTCGTCCTTTTGAACCAACACGCAAATTAGTTGTTCCGCACATCAATCAAGTTTGAGATCTTGATTTTAACTTTCGTTTTTTAATAATACTAACTTGAGATGACAATCGACTGAGTACACTAAAAATATTAACTCTGCATTATATAAAATTTTTTATTGAACTTTTTCAATGCGCAAATTAAGAGAGATCAACATAAAGCATAGTCAAACTTAAAATAGTTTCTATAGAGTATATCACAAATAAGCAAAACAGCGACGATTACTTGTTGTTTTATTTTATCAATATGGGATAATGGCGAATCAATACTTCCTATCGTTACCCGTCGAATTAATCCATCGTATTCTTGATCATTGTGATACCAAAACTATTTTTTTTTCAATTCGTCGTATCTGCAAGTATACATGTGCTGTAGTAGACACCTATGATCGTTTTAAGCTTATCTGGACCGAGTGCACATTATCTGATGATTTATCTATTTGTCATCTGATCCGACCTGAAAACATAATTTTTCTATCTTTCTCGAAAAATCTTTACGATGAATGTCTGATTCTTAAGTTCATGTCACACTTCGATATAAATCAATATACTCGGCTTCAATCATTAACACTTCATGTTATTAATAACGTAGGAGTTTCAAAGTTTTTCAAACAAATGACTATCGACACTCTTACTTCAATGTCAATCATTTCGTATAATCCGATTAACACAGAAGCATTACTCCTAATATCGTCAGGGATCAATCGATGTCAGCTTCAAAAGCTAAGTTGGAACAATTTTCATGAAGCAATTGAATACATGACGTGGTCAGCCTTTAACAAATTGGAACACTTGCAGATTGGTAACTGTACTTATGATGAATATGTTACAATCCTATATCACTTACCACATTTACAAACGCTTCGAATAAGTGACTGTACTATCCATAAAAATGTTGATAAACCTGCATTAGATTCTGATTGTACATTCCATTCATTATTGAAATCTCTCGCAATTACTGATGCATTGTTGGCTCCAGCAGAACTCGAATTTCTTGTTGAACTAACTCCTGGACTTGAATATCTAATGGTGAAGTCCAAAAAGTTAAGAGAATTTGATTGTATGTTTGACGCCTCATTTTGGAATAAATTAATTAGCACCAAACTAAGTTTATTGAGGAAATTCGAATTCTTCTTTCGTACCAGTGGCTACAACGATCAAATTACTACCCCTCGCTCACTCATTCTTCCGTTTCAAAGGCCATTCTGGATTAATGACATGCGCTGTTTTGTCACTTGTGTCTTTGACATATATTCATGTGAGATCTGGCTCTATACAATACCCAGCATCATCCTTGATATAAAACGTTCTGAGAGATGTGAACTATCGTCGATCAATGGTACTTACCGTTTGACTTCTGGACCAATAAATAACACAACTGATACAACAATAGATCAGGTTTGTATGTGAATATTTCTTTGAAACATAGATACAAGGTACAACTTAGCGTTGAATAATATAAATCGTACGAAAAGAGTTTATTAAACTCACAGAATACCGTAATGGACTGATGAAGATTAATGAGTGCGCAAACAGTTCATAAATATACAGTCAATGGCTTGATTCGCATAAATCCATTTCGTAAAGCTTGTTATTCCTGCATTTAGCGTTTTTATAGTGTAGTCTCTGCCTTTTGTAACGAAAATTAAATAATAATCCATTTAATACAATTTTCTTTTTTGATTTGAACTAAGCACGATGGAACGTTTAAAATCTGTTTGCTTGTCATTGTGCAATATATACCTTAAATAATGACACAATATTTGTTCCATATTCTGAAGCGAAGAATTTTGGGCGATATAATAGTAAAAGAGATTTCTCAAACTTACTCTATAGAAGGAAATCTATTTAACTTTTATGAACTACTGTGTTTCTGTTTACGTGAAAAAAATGAGAACACTAATAGACTATTCTATTCGGAAAATATCTATTTCTTCCTGCAAATCGAAACATAACATACAGAGGATTCCGTGTGACTCTAGGCTTATTATGTTTTTGATTTGATCGTGAAATGAATGCTTGAACTCAATATCCACAACGGATGTACAGTGGACACAACCATAGATGAAAGAAGTACTTTGCAAGAATTATCGGTAAAGTTCGATAAATAAAGAAATAAAGAGCAAGATTGACGACTTGCTAAGAACAGAGCTTATTGAAAAGTCATACATTCAAGTCACTAATGAAATTCAGTTGTCATCAATGAAGATTCAACTAAATCAATCCGTTTCAATTCAACAGAATATTTAAAAAGGTTCCCTTAAAGATACAAACTTGTCATAGCCATCCCAAAAAAACGTCTTCTGAAAAGTAGAACAATATATTCGAAATAAGATCTAAGAATTTCTCTGCACTAATATTTTACATTATTTAACAATAGCTGAAGTTGAGTGACAAACTATTCTAGCATTCTACTGTCATGTTGAAGATATGGAACTCAGTAGATTCTATCATGTAGCACAATTTTCTGCACAAAATATTTCTATCCAAAACTTCATTGTTCTAATAACTTACTATTCTCAAAATTTTCACCAAGAACTGCTAATGAAAGTACTTTACTCTTTTGATATAAAGAAAATTGGTTTATAAATGTTTATGTTTGCAATTAATATAAAAAATTAGCTCTCACATTTTACATATCGATCAAAAACAAGAACAAACGGAAAAATGAACTTGTATATAGCAAGAATATGAGTAGTAGAAAGCACTTTGCTCGTATCAGAGAAATTTTTCAGGGAAACTGGCAATTCTATAGTGCTCAGCGCGAAAAGAAATGAAAGCTTCTATTCAGTGAACTTGTGTGCAGTAGTATGTCGTTAGTATTTCTTCAAGTATTGATATTTTCCATACGATGCTTTACTTCTCTTTTCGAAGCAGTTTGAAATGTTTTATTATTAGGATAGCATTTTTTATTAGTCATGACCTGCCTATTTCATCTGACATTCCGTTTGCTTCAATAATTAGTTTCACCAATTGAAAAGAAAATTCTTCCCTCTCACGTCTCTAAATTTGTTATCAACGGATCTTTTCAAAATGTATTTATTATCTAAATATTAATTCAAAAGTTTTCTTGAACACATTCTACCAAAATAAACAAAACAAAATGGTAAGTATGTGTGTAATAACTAATAAACACAAGTTGAAACAAAACATTCAGAAAAAGTTATCAGAGAAGAGATGCTCACTGCTCACTGTTTCACGCTTTTCTATGATTGTTTGCTTTTCTCATAAATCAGAATACTATTCAGGAAATATTAAAGTTAAGTTCCATAAATTATGTTTGTCGAAAGTATCAGAGACGTTAACTGCCAACTCCGTTTTGCATGAACCGTCTTTGATTGTCAGATAATTATGGGACAGTTTTTATGTCGATATTAGTCGGATTTTCAACATATAACTATTAAGGGCTTTGAAATTTTACGAAAACGTTCACAGTACCAAGACTCTTCTTTACTATGTTGTTCGAGAGTACAAATATTCACAAGGCTAGCCCATATATTCCAAAACGATACCTGTCTGCCGAACAAATCTATCGATAAATATCTCTAATCTTGATCTTCAATTCAATAAGACATGCCAAGATACAACTTCATTCTCTGTTTGCCTGTTTCGCCTACATATTTTCTTCTGCAAACAGACAATCACAACATTAAATTCTTTCCACAACAAATTGGGAGACGATGGGTTACGATACCTCTCGGATGCCTTGCGAAATAATACGGTAACTCTCATTATTCCTTCATCTCGTTCATATGCATCCTTACTTTTATACAGACACTGACTACATTGCCTCTTATATCGAATGATATCGGAGTGCAAGGAGCGCAATATCTAGCTGATGCCTTGTCTGAGAATGCGGTGCCCATCAGTACCTCTACATATCTTTCATGTCTATCTTATCCTCAACATGCAGACACTCACTACACTGATCCTAAATTTCAATGCAATCACCGATGTTGGGGCGAAATATCTCGCTCTAGCCTTAATGAAAAATAAGGTTATCCTCACTCTCTTGTCATTTCTCTCATGCGTCTCTCATCTCCTCTACACACAGACACTCATCAAACTAGAAATCAAAGGAAATCGAATTGAAACGTGCGGGGTACAACATATTGCTGATGCCTTAGTTAAGAACACAGTATTTATCATTCTTTCTTCATCTTTCTCATATTCATTTTTTCTTCTATAAACAGACACTTACCTCTTTGAATCTTGCGTTAAACAGAATAGAAGACAATGGGGCACAATATATCGCTGTTGCGTTAAGAAACAATACAGTGATCTTCATTTTCTCTTCATCTATCGCATATGGACTCAGTTTTCTAAACACAGACACTCATGGAACTGGACATTAGTAAGAACGATATCAGAGACAATGGGGCGCTCAATCTCGCTGATGCCTTACAAAACAATTCCGTAAAACTCAATCTTCTCAACACTCCCTTACCTATCCATATTTTTCTGTACAAACAGACACTCACAATACTGCGTCTTGGTGGCTGTAAAATTGGAGATGATGGGGCACAAAATCTGGCTGATGCCTTACAAAATAACATAGTGATCTCAACTGCTTTTTAGTTTTGTTTTCTGATATCCATCATATATACTCTACATACAGACACTCAGAATACTCGATCTTGTTTTGAATAATATCACTAATAAAGGCGTAAAACATTTCGATAAGGCATTACGAAACAATAAGGTAATTCTTCTCTTTGCTTCTTCATCTATTACATATTCATCTTTCATACATGCAGACACTAATCAAACTAGATATACAGAGAAATAAAATCAGTTGGCTTCGAAGACATATCCCATGGAAAGATAGCCGAATCCATTGTTAAATGCATTGTTACTTCGGAATTTTGCGATATTTTATGTCCGTTTTTACTTTTTTTTCATCATTTATTCTACGTAAATAAATTTTCCCTTATACTTTTAATTTCACATATTGTAGAAAAAACATTGAGTACATGAATGTATTCTATGAATGTAAAGGACTGACTTAAAAAGGCGGTAAGACAGGAGGTTGCTGAAAGGAACTTCACCTCCTCCTCCCTTATGAAGAAATTCTCTGACAAAGTACGAATACATTAGTTTTACCTGACGAAAATTTTTATTTGACATTGTTCGCCCCTATCCATGAAGAATCCCTGACTATATGCTTACGAATTATCTGCGAGCGCAACAAATCCAAAGCCTTAGTATTCACGATTATTTACTTTGGATTTGAGATTAGATTGGAAATCGGATTCAGGAGCTTAGATTCGGATTTGCTCTTGAATAACCGAAATTCTAAATGTTTGGTAAGTTAGAATGATAGAAAAAACGATCTACTCAACTGGGGATGTGGCAAGATCAGAAGAGGATTTTGGGATTTAAAAGCAAATACAAATCCCAAGGTTTTAGTCTCGAATTCTAAATTGTATTCTGATCATGTGGCATCCATGGTTAAATAGATCGTTAATTCTGATACTTTATCACATCAAACATTTGGGGTGTAGGTGAGTGGGTGGATGTACGTGCTATCGTTCTTCAGGTACACTCACATCCTTACTTGGCGACAATTGAGTATCATATACGGTATGGAAAGAGAAGAAAAATTCAATTATGCTAGATTTTTTGAAGTACTTCTGAATTAGAAATTAATATTTCTGTTGAACAAAACAGTGATAACAATTCAAAATTAAAGTTGATTGATTATTGCATTATTAGTTGATACGTTGACGGCAACAGGTTTTTTGAGGGTGTGGGTGTGCGGGTTAGGGCTGAGTAAAGGACTTCAGTTCATTTACACTCACATCCACCCACACCCTGTTTTTATTTTGTTTGAATCTCTTTCCAAATGAAATTTTTGTGCAAAACGATTTGAAACTCTTCTTCTATGTCAGTTTGCATCTTAATTTTAAAGTAAGAGATATATTCTATCATTAGAAGTCATTTTCTCTTCATTCGACATATATTTACATTTCCGGTTCTCAAATAATTCATAATGCATATTTTTTACTAAACACTAGATTAAATTTTAGTCTTAATATTTAGACTGTTTCAAAGAATCGTGAAAATTTGATTTGAATTTGTTCCGAACTTCTGGTCAAATTACGACTACAATGATCTTGGTCTTTTATTAGATCATAAGAGTGCTCTCTCAGTTTCTATCGGTTTAATTATATATTTCTATGTCTTCTTTCCAATATGTTATGCTGATATACAAGACGTAAGAATTCATGATTTATTAGTCTCAACTACCCAAGATGAAGATTACGGTTGCATAAGAAGGTCTTATACGACGCCATGAGTAACCATATAAGATTATATACGATCAGATTTCTATATAATACTTGACTCCGGAATCACGATTGTGTTCTGTCGTGTATTGTGTAACAAGATACGACGTATATCCAACCGTCGTACGTGACTTTATCTTTAGCAATGACGTCCACCCTACAGAGTTGCAGGATAAAAATATCTCATATTGTACGTCTGTTTGCTTTGCCGATAATATATCAGCTTTAGGTTATCGATCGGAAAACAAATATCAGTATGTCATGGTAGAATAGCGTTGAATCTCGGAAGGAAGAATCTAGTAACGTAAAGCGAAGTGAAAATAATAGAACCAACAAAGTCATGACACACGTATTATCCTAACAAGATCACTGAACGATGATTATTTTTGGGCAAAACTTCTCCTATACGAATATTTGAACGAATAGAAGAAAAATAGTTATTGCAATGAATAGGAAATATAGCTATATCATTATTTGGCATTTCAACTATTTCATATAAGAGGTAAAGAGTGGCAAGACATATGAGTTTCGTTGGTTAACTCAACTAGACATAAAGTCAATAGGAGATGACTTAGTTCAACATAAAAAAATGCATGTAGACATACGACATCTTAGGATACTGATGATTTACTATATTGTATTCACTTTCATAACTAAGTAAATTATCTTTACAGAAACAAACAGAGTGGTCAAATTAATTTTATTTCATTTGTTCATAAAGTCTTCAGTATTGTTTGTTTCACTCTATTCTTATTGTACAATGTCAATTTCAAAGTCTTCAAAAAACAAGGTGACGGTGAATAAAAGATTCACACCTGAGCAAGAACTCTGTTCAATTTTTTATGTGAATGTGGACTTATTCAAATAAAGTTTTTTTTGTGTGCCTTTAATTTGTCTGTTATGGCATACTCAAGGGACAAAAAGTTCGTCTGAGGCTACACCGTGTTGTTCATAGGAAGTTTTAAAAGAAATTACGTTAATGCTTTATAATAAGAAACAAATAAATCACAAACAAGTAACACTATTTTACGATGGATCATTTCTGAAGTCTTCCAAGTAGACTGTGATTAAAGGAGAGTGAGAAATAATCTTTTTAGGGTAGAGTAAAATTTAGAAATTGAATTTTACTCAGAAAAGATACATTGTCATATATAGCAACCGTTTTTGATTAAGTACGGTCGTTCACAGTCGCAGTTTTTCAAACTTAGCAAGGTTTTGAAAAATGAATAATTATATAACAATAATCAAGAAAATTAAAATGTGAGATAGAATTTCAGACTTATACAAGCGAATTACGATTGATTCTATATATATATATCTTGCCAATATTAATATCTTATTTCCATCCATCTCATTCTAATATATTTCAAGATAACTTTCTTTTCTCTTGCATTATTTCTTATTTGATAAAATTTAGTGTACGACATGCTCAATTACAAGTTAATGATGAAACACATTTTGATTTAAAATCAAATCCGTTTTTTTCTCAACCATCTGATAGTATAACAAAAGAATTTGTACGATTACAACAAGAACAAATTCAACAACAAAAAGTTCTTATTACGTCTCCAACACATACAATCGATTCATCACAAACAAATAATAATCAAAAATCATTAATATCAAATACACAATCATTAACTAATATTGATGGAAAATCAACTAGCCCAAAGTTAATAAAAAGAACAAAAAAATTATTCGATTCAATTGATGACGATGAAAGTGGAACGCCAGAAACAAGACTTGTTGAAACAAATTCAAATATTCGTAATAATTTATATCAAACAACATGATAATTTACTATGTAGAACTTGTTGAACAAGACCTGATTTTGTATGATGAATAACAAGATCAGGTCCTAGAAAATATTTCATCAATAAAATATATATACATATATAAGAAAATATCGCGATAAATGTTTTTTAAACCGAAATCGGTAACAATACAAGCAATTTCTAAGATAAAATTTTTGGTTAAATCTAGTTCATCCATTTCTAAATCGATCCATACTAATACATCATCATCCATGGACATTTCAAAGAAATCTATTTTTGTCTTTTAAAATTATTTGATCAATTAAACTAAAAAAGTCGAATTATGTCAATTTTACGAATCTACTAATAGAATTGAGACAATAAGCCTCTCTGAAGTTGTGTTTTCGAAGTGATGAAAAAAAATTTATTACATAAAAGATGTCTTTCGAAACAAACGAATTACAAAATACTCCGTACTATTCACTTCTGTCTATGATTAATTTTTTTAGTACATGCCATAACCAATAAAACATTTACACTTTATGAATCAGCGAATACTGGCGTCTAGTGACATCTGATGAGGTGATCAGCGCCTTTTTTCATTGTTCAGAACGAGCAAAGATCTATGGAAGCACAAAGACTTATTGTTTTCAAGTGCTTAACTTTAAATAGACGCCCAACTGGCCTATTTTACTTATTATTAACTTATTCTATTTTTACACGGTTTATATTTCTTTAAGGACTATTCCAATGGGCTTCTTAAAAGTAGGTTTCTGTAAATAGAGAGTAGAATACTGACAGATTGTGACAGAAATGTCGGTAAGGTGAGACAAATAATTCTAAATCTTATTCAGTTCTAGATTGATTCATTAATTGTTTTCATTGTTGACGTTAAAATGAGTATGGATAATACGAACACGAACAATCAGGAAGTGTTGAACGACCAGGAAACAAGTTTTCTAAATTATCTTTCACAAACTAATATTATTTTTTTTAAAGAACCTTGATCCTAATCTTGTTCAACAACAACAGCAGCAACGTGCACTTAATCGGTGGAATAATATCCACTGGGGCTATTGGAGTTTGTTGTTTTTTCAAAATAGTTATTGGAATGCTTATGTTGATCACCAACAACAGGTTTTCAACAACCAACAACAACAGCGACAACAGGAATATGATGATGAAATCATTCGACTTATGATGGACAACATGTTAGACAAAATTGCTCAATAAATTTTGGTCGTTCAAATATTTTTTGACTCAAAAACTTTCTTACTCTTGGCGACATCAATTGTGTTGTATAAGCCCCTAACATGTTTCTATTTTTGATATATGACTTTTTGTTCTACAAGAACTCAATGTTTTCTTCTTTAAAATTTTCTTGATCGTGCTTTTTTGTTTTTGTAAACGTAGTTAAAATTGCTTTGTTGTTACTCATGTCTTTTTCTTCTACAATAATTCACAAATTTCTTCATCTTACTGTTCTATTTTGTTTGTAAAAGTAGTTGAATTTTTTTGTTAGCGCTAAACTATATGTTTGTTTGTTGTAAAAGAACTCAAAATTATTTTGTTCTTCGCAAAATATCTTTTGTTAAAGTAGTTAGAATTAGTTTGTTGCTGATGTCTTTTTGTTTTACGAGAATTCACAATTTTCTTCTACTGTTCGATTTTTTTTGTTAAAGTAGTTAACTGGGGACCGCTGTCTTCAGGCTGAAGACAAACAGAACGAAAGAATTTTTTTTTTCGTTCTGTCGTATCGATAAACAGCTGCGAAACGAAATGTTTATTTGTACGGCTGCAGCAGTGAACATTTTATATACGATAAAATATACATATATACAGCTGATTCAAGACGATAGAAGGCGAGGCGAGAGAGAGTGATTTTTCGATTTTTCTATAAGCTCGTAAAGAACGCAAGAATTGTCGGTATTCAGGAGGTTAAAATTTTCTGTTTGCGTACTAGAAATCATAATTCTTTTCTTGCTCAAAACATTGTTGTTGCTCAAATATTTTTTTTTCTGTAGATTGATTATTGAAAATAAATAGAATATCAATAAGACTAATATGCTCAGTTCTTTTTTACTGCATTGTTATAAATTTTATTTAAGTAAATGGATAAAGTGAAGTAACAAAAAAGAATTTACCAGTGCGGCTCCATGAACGATCAAAGTAGGGAACATACAAACTGTGACTGTTATGAATTAATGATATATTGTCAGAGATTTTAAAATAATTTATTTAAAGATTCTACATAGATGAATAAGTGAAAATTAGAACAATTTTGATAGTTAATACACACACACTCTGGAACTTGATGATTTCGAAAATGTTTGCATTGAGAATTCCTGTACTATCCATTTATTAGATTCATTTAATATCTTAATACTGGCAAACCTTATTTATTTTGTCAAATATATCTTCAACACAACCTTTTCTTCTCCAAATGATAATATATATAGGGTTGGCCAGTCTGGTTGGATGTCTCAATGCTATTTTTAATCAATCAGTCTCTATAGTATATCAGAAAAATCTGATTTTTTTGCTAGTTATAGTACTCATATAATGCTGATGATCTGCCAAAAAGAAAGAGTTTGTTTCTTGTTTAAAGTGAAAATAATCAAGTATCTCCAAAAGTCTTTTGATATTTACTAACAGGTGGTTCCAAAGACACTTAATTATTGTGGCTTCAAACAAGAGATAAACCTCCTATCCTTGACAGATCATCAGCATTATGCAAGTATTATTACTATTTAAAAAAATTAGATTTTTCTGATATATATAGAAACTGAACGATAGAAAAAAGCATTAGGACATCCGGTCAGAGTGGCCAACCCCATATATATATATGTTATGGCCGAAGTTGGAATTCAGTCCAATTCAGAATTCGTCTAAAATTGTTGGTCGAATTCTGAATTGGGCTAAACTTTGCCTGGACAAAATCAGAATTCGACCAACAATTTTGGATGAATTCTGAATTGCGCTGAATTCCAAGTTCGGTCACAACATATATATTATACATGCCATAGGCAGGCCCCTAGTCATAGGAAGCGTCAAATATAATCTTACGGTGCATTTTGTCGATCCAACTATCATGTTCACCTGTTTGACACATTGATTTAATTGTTCAGTAGGTTTCCGAGCGCACTATCGTCTCTCATGACAAACTCTGACATATGTTGTTGAATTTTGCCTAAATTTAGAATTGAATTATCTTATATTGGTTTATGTTTATCTTACTCTAACTCTACTAGGTCAATAATACCATCGCCCTACTAACTGCTTTCTACAATCAGATCATTTTATTGCATTCAACATTAAATCCCAAAATTTTTAGACTAACGCCCATGTCAAAAAAGACGGGTGAATATTTTTTGAATAACTTTTGATAAAAACAAGATAGAAAGGAGCGGCTTTCATCTTTTGAAATTGAAAATGTAGACACATCGAATCGTGTATCGCAAGCTTTTGAAGGTTTCAATCAATCTTTTTGAAAACCAACTTATCGTGTGGAGTGATTATAGTCAATTTTCAATTGTAAGGTACGCATGCGAACCGCGAACGGAAGATCTACGAAAGCCTCACATATTTAGATTTAATCGTTGAAGAGCTATCGATATTCTGATACACATGTTCGGTCAATTTTTCAAGGAATTTTTGTGAAAAAAAAATTTTACTTTTTTCTTATGTTTAAAGAAGGATTTTTAGAAAATTGATTGAAAAAACTTTAGGTGTGAGCATTCCCGAATAAGATAATTACAACGTTCCATGCTCACATCCGCAGATAATAAAATAAGTGGAAAACTGTTCACTTCAAAAAAACAAAAGAATAATATTCGAATTTTTTATAATGAATTCGACAGCTGTTCCTTGCATTGATATCTATACAAACAGCATGTCATAGCTATATTTTTAATTTCATTATGGTTAAATGTATAACGAATAAATTTGTCACTTAAAAGGTTTTCAGACAGTTTGAAACTTTGAAAAAATATTTTATTGATACGATTGTCTTTTCTTTTCAGATAAACAGAGTAGATTGTTGCATCGAAAGAAACTCAACACGCTTCAAAAAGAAAAACTTACAAGTAATTGTATGGTCTTTTTTTCTTAAGAAAGATGTAATTTGACAAATCCTTATTATAAGTTATTGTAGAGCACGAGTTAAAATTTTTTTTTTATATATGTCGAAGTCAAAAATGTATTAAAGAAAAACAAGAGAGTTTAATCATATTCAACAGGTTTTGTTTACTAATAACTAGACATATGTGATTGCAAATGAAAGCATTAGTTGAATCAATTTTTCAATCATTCAATCAATTTACATATATATAAATATTGGTAGAAAACTAATTTTTTTTTTTCATATTATAATTTTACTGATCGTTCGTCTAAAGAATGGCAGTAAGTGAATTGATCAATTTATTATGATTTAAATGCCGCAAAAGATTCTTCGTTTCGTTTTTTTTTATTCGTTAATTGTTTTTAAATGTACGAGTCTAAAATTCAGTAGGCGATCAAAACAATGTCAGTAGTTTATTTAATACTTAAGTCAATATTTTTGTTCGTTTACTAACAGCAGTGCAAATATTAAAAAAAAAACTTCATTATGCATCACCTCCGTCCAACTTCGTTTTTTTTTGTCACAAATACACGATTGAAAAGATTCGTGTACAAACAAAATTCATTTTCTGTACTGTAAATATACGTAAACGGTTTTCTTTATCAAATATTCATACAAATAAAAGATGAATGTATCAGGTTCGGCTTCCTCTCGTCGACAAATGTTCCCTCAAAATTCAGTTAGTCCATTGATGGATGATTCTACTTTCCTAAATAGTTCACTTTTTCGTGAACCATCGACATTATCAGCCAATGATATTGGATTTCAAAAAGTTTTAGAACGAGATGGTGAAGTACCTGAAGAAACTTTATATCAGGTTGAAATTGAAAATGAAAGCTTATTACGCAAATCACATCGATCAGAACTAGCTAGTAAAAATGCATTGTTAACACGACGATGGCAAACAGCATTAGTTTCATGTTTAGTTATTGTAGCATTAGCTGGTGGAATTGGTAAGTAAATAGTTTCTTTTTTAATCTATATTTTAAATATTATATAATATTAAAAGGTGGTCTTGCTTATTGGATAAAAATTCCAAAAGTCATAACACAACCATATTTACTTTATGGTGAATCATGTTATATGAATTCTCGTTCATGTGATGAAACACGAATGCTTTGGTGTCCATCTGGAACATGTATATGTACAGGTAATTATCATTGGAATTCAACAGCACAAAATTGTACATGTGGTTCATATCAAATGTGGGTTGATTTTAAATGTCAAGATTATGGTTATTATGGTGATCCTTGTAATCCTGTACCTTGTCAACCAACTTTAACATGTATGCAAGTAGTTAATCAAACATATACTACTGGTCAAGATGTGTGTGTTTGTGATAATACTACTTATTTGCAAACATCTGGTGTTAATGCAGGAACTTGTGTTACTAGATTATCATATAATGAAAGTTGTCTAACAACAACTGATTGCCGAGATTGGTTAGGTCTTTCGTGTATTAATACCACAGATCTTAGATGTCGATGTGGTTCAACATCCTATTGGAATGGATCAATATGTGTACAAAGTAAAATGGCTTATAAAGATATTTATTTATTATTTTTCGAATTTTATTTATTCATATAGATGCTCTTGGCGGAGAAGCATGCTCTGCATCTATTCGGTGTGATACGACGAGAGGTTTAACATGTGTATCAAATATTTGCCAGTGTGATAGTTATAGTTATTGGGACAATGTAACAACATATTGGTGTCAATCAAAAGTAAGTTTGCTAAAAATTACATTTTATTTTATTTGAATTTTTAATTTTTATTAGAAAACTTATGCTGTTTCATGTCAATATGATTTTCAATGTAATACAACAGTTAATCTTACATGTCCATCTGTAAGCACAGGTTGTAATTGTTATTCTACATCATATGCATACATATGTGATTGTTCATCGAGTCAATTTTGGGATGGACAACGATGTACGGCTAGACATTCATTTAATGGAACATGTCCAGGACAATATGCTTGTACAGCAAATCTTGTTTGTTATTTAGGACATTGTATATGTCCAGGAAATATGGTATGGAATAATCCAACACTGAATGTTTGTGATTGTTCTACAGGAACTACATGGAATTCTACCAGTAATACATGTGTTTAAATAAACAGATCAATTCAATATTTTTTTTTTCTTATTAAGTGACAAATTAAATCAAAACACGCTTTTTTTCTTATCAAATAATAAATTTTGACCATATCTTTTTTGAACAGAAAGAAATATAAACTTAACAATTTTTTTAATAAAATACATGAAATTCACTATATTTTTCAACTCTAACAAAACTTTTGTACCTATCAAGGATTTTTAATAATAACCTTTGAGCTTAGGAGTCTAGAGTCTTTAATTTTAATAAAGAAAACTTGTATCGAATCTCATCGGCGATATATATAAAAATATCGTTCTGCTAATTTTTTTTTGTTGATTGAGATAAATATATGTAGCATGAAATTTGATCAACAAAGATTTGTTCGTGTCTCTTTTCGATTATCTGCGTTAGAAATAGACAACCTGAAGGCGAATCACTTTAGACTTATGCTGATCGCAGCAAAAGGTTTCGTGTTTGACTCAACCTGAGCTCAAATAGCAGATATGAGTGAAGAAAATTCCCTCGTAAAATATCAAAGATTATCGAAATAATTATTTCGAATCTGTATTCAATCATAACGTAAGCACAAAGAAATGTTTTTGTTTTTCTTGTCTCAATAAAATGTTCTGCCCGTAAGTAAATTATATCCAATTAAAATATATGAACAGTTTGTATATTCGCTTATTTTTTTTTCATTCTGTAACCAATAAACTCATAACAGTGTCAGTTTTTTTCTTTTTTTGATCAATCGTTTGATCTCTTATCATTCATTGACAATTAATTAATTAATCCGATGAGCTCATTTAATCGTTGTCCATATCAATGCAAATATTATCCAAATAATGTTCAATTCATAAAAAATGTCTTCTCAATCTCGTCATGTTTATACACGTGAAGAACGAACGATACTTGAAGCAAGTTTTGCTCGTCAAACACATCCTGATATAAATGAAAAAGAACGTTTAGCTAAACGTTTAAATTGTAATATTATTCAAATTTCAAATTGGTTTCAAAATCATCGAGTGAATAAAATCAAATTATTGTTAATGAAAATTTTCTAACTTTTTTTTTTATAGCGTCGACTTAAAAAACAGAAGAAATCTGTAACATTAAACACGTCAACAATTACAAATCCAGTCTCCATCAATTCTCCTATGCATCAAACATCTTGCATTTATCATCAATCAAATTGTCCATATAATATCAATAATGATAATTCATCATATTATTATTACTATCCATCAACATCTCATTCGGTCTATACTAATGAGCCAATTTACACACAAACAATGTTTTTTGATCCGTTTGTTACTTATGAACAATAGATTTGTGTTTTCTTTGTTTTTTTGTTCTTGGGTTTTATCAAATAAAAAAGAAAAAGATCTACATAGTTGATGTTCTATATACTAGATTGGCGCTTATTTAAACTATTAAAACAATTTTCTTGTATCATTTCTCTAGAATTTTTTTTTTCTCTTAACTTTTCTTTATATTTTCATCAATGAAAAAAGACGGTTTCATACAACGTCGTCGAACTGAGAAAGCTATAATTGATGCTCTATTGAAAATATCTGAAATTGTTCAGAAAACAGAAACTGGTCGACAACGTCAAAAATCGAAGAAAATAATTGGTGATGGTGATTATAATGACTTACATAATGATGATGCTGGTGATGATGAACAACAACAAGTACCTGTGCCGCCTTCAATGCGTACACTCGATTCATATGTGTCAGGTTTTAATCAACAATCAATAGATAAACCTTCAAATTCTAATCAAACATCAATTCATAAACCTAAACAACATATATTGAATCCTTCATGGAATTCACAAGAAACAGGTACAATCAAAGACTTTAAAAGTGAAATCTCTTTTTTTTTTTTTTTACTCATTCATTCTTAGATAAACGATGTGATCGATCATTAGGACATGACGATGTAGATAATAATAATGAATTTAAAAATCAAGAACATTCTAATAAACGTTATTATTATGATTCTTCATCCACATCGTTATCATCGAATGATAATCATTATCGAAAGAAATCTTCAAAACACCATTCAAATCATATATCCGTTCAGTCAAATCAAAATTTACAAGCGGTATTTAAAATAAAGAAAAAGAGAAAAAAAAGAGATATAATCATTTTTATAAACATATTTAAATTTGCCGTTTAGATATGTCAAGAATCAGAAAAAACTGGAAATCAACCAACAATAACAACCTTTAATTCTCATGCGACTTCCTATCAAGTTAATTCAGCAGCTACAACTATTCTTGATGATCAATCATCATCTTTAGCTCCAACAACGTCACTACCAATTCCTAATGAACAACAATCGTCAATAAATCCAACTGCTGTTCATATTGAACAACAGCAACAACAACTTTCATCATCATCGAATATATCAACAGATTTTGATGTATTTATTGATCAACAATTACAAGCTACATTAGAAAAACATTTAAAAAATCATTCGTTATCATCAAAAAATCATGCGAATATTCCACCACGACGAAAAACTCGATTAGTTACTTTAACAAAGTCAGAAACAGGAAAATTAATGAATGAATTAAATTTTACTAAACAAGTTTGCAATTTAGAACATTATGAAAAACAGGTCTGAAAGAATTCCTATTCAAAAAAATAAAGTGACTATCTTCGTGTTAGCCTAATTTTCTTCAGTATACAGCAAAAAATACTTGATGAAACAGTAAAACCTTATCATTTTATAATCAGTACAATTTACCTGAATTCATTTTTAAGTCTCTATACTAAACTATCGTTCGAAAATACGAATCGAATCTGAACATTGTATTTGTTCATTTCAGCGTGAATTAGCAATGCTTGCTGCTAAACAAGGCAATTATTCTTTATCTTATTCCATTTATACAAATCTCTTACATGATAGTAAATATAATTGTAAATTAAAATCAGAAATTTTAGCATCACGTGCTACAACATTATTATTAGAACAAAAATGTTTTGAATCAATTGATGATTGTACACAAGCAATTGCATTTAATCAATGGAATAAATTAGCATATGTTGTACGTGCTGCATGTTGGATGATAAAACAAGAATATTCAAAAGCAGTTGAAGATTATTCAAAATTATTTCATTTTTTTGATCAAAGTCAACATGTTTTAGATTTATTAAATTTAGCTTACGAAAAATTAAAATTATTAAATAATGATATTGATGATGAACAATCGATTAAAATCGAACAAGAAAAAGAAGATATTCAATCAATTAAAAATATTAAACATGATAATAATATAACACAACCAATGACATCATTAACTAATACATGTGTGAATCCTACACAATCACCTACTTTAGTTTCACCAATTGCTTCTTTTATGCAACCAGCTATCTATCTTTGCTATCCTTATCAAGCTTATCCAACGTGGTATAGTAATAATAATACTGAAGAACGAATAACAAATGAAGAAGATATTCAACAACCAACCTATATTAGTGAGTGCTAAGCAGAGAATTTCTATAGTCGATCGTGTACGCATTCGATCTAGATTGATATTTCAAGATAACGTAAACATTTTTGAATCTCAAATATAAGTTTTTGTTCATCTTCAGTAACTTTTGCACATTATCAGCAGGAGCAATAATGAAAACCTTGAACAGGACAAGATCGATTTATGTATCTATAGGCAAAAAATTGGGGCAGATGAAAAGGTTTCCTCGTTAGTTATTGTTTCAAGGATCGAAACAATCAAAACAATGACAGCTGATTATCAATAATGAATCATATACATAATTAAGCAATGAATTCACAGCATCCTCGAAAAACATTTTGATACATGATATATACTTCGATCACTACTTGGCTGATCGAATTGTAGATTATTTAAGTTTCGAATAAGAGCAACACGAAAGAAATTTATTGTTATGAACTGTGAATATCACGGGCATTAAATAGTTTTCGTAGAAATGTTTATTTATTTTTTACGAAATATCGAGACATTCATAGCTTTGATTGTCATCTTGTCTTTTTTTTTTTCGTTTACTTAGTTACAAATGCTAGTTTTACTTCACATCCATCTCTAATTATTGATCAATCACCTATATCTTCTGAACAAACATTTCAAAATCTTTATAAAACAAAACATAAATCATGTCAATCTATACATTCAAATAATAATGCACTTTTATCAACTATTGAACATGAATCATCTTCTATTAATAAAAATTTACAATCAAATTTAATATGGATTAAAAATCCATATCGATCATTTTGATTTCTATAAATTCTCATTTATTTATATATAAATATTTTTGTTTTTAAATAAAACATCAATACAAAACAACGACTAGATTAATTCGTAGAGAAAAAAAGGAGAAAAAAATTCTGTTTGGTCTGAATTAAGAATAAGTAATTCCTCCAAATGTCATTTCCATTTGAGTTTGTTGATCAGCAAATGCAATCCAATCTGAATTATATGTTGGTAATAAACCCATTGATTGACATTTATATAAAGCTAATGCTAAATGTGTAAGATTACCCAAAAAATACATTATTTTATGTAACCATATATTTCCAACTAGCCCTTCTTGTTCTAATGATGAAAATGCTGAGCTAAGTGAAAATATTGCCTAAAAAAAAATAATTTAAATTCATTTAAATATAAAAGAAAAAGATCATTGAAGACTACTTGTATAGGTTTCATAAATAACATAACAACAATCATAATTGACATAAGTGAAAATGTATTTCCAGCCATCCATGCTAAAATAATATTCATTGGTAATTGTTTTATTGGTTGTAATGCAATATCCCATGAACGTTTTGCTAATAAACGTTCATCATCTTCTTGTATGATTGAATCTGATACTCGTTGTTCACTGTAACCAATTGGTGATAATAAAAGTTTATTATTATTTGTGATTGTCGTTATTAAATTATTTTCATTAGTTGTAACAGCTAAGCGTTCATGTTTACGAATTTGTAAATCAATAAACCATTTTCTGCGTGAAGGACTAGAGCGTAAAACTGTTGTACTTGTTGGATATTGACTAGACATCTGAAAATAGTATTCAAATAAATCTTATGCATTTAATAAGCGAGATTTTTTTCTCTTCCTCGAGTACTGTCTATTTTTGTCGGCCCAAAATTTAAAAGATGAATGTCTACTCAATTATCTAGGCATCAATAGGTAGAGAATTGAGTAGGTGTTCATCTTTTAAATTTTACGTCGACAAAAAAAAAATTATTTGAAAAATAAAGGTAGTAATTTTATAGAACAGGGAATTCTCCATCATCGTCAACTGTTAGTGTGTGGTACAATAATCACAAACTCTGAAAGAAGAAACTCATTTTCAGAGAGACGTCGCTCCGTTTCTTTCCGCACAGCATACAATATTTCATCTAAAATAAAAAATAATAATTTCAAATAATATCTTTGTAAGTAGACAGATACTTTAATCTACAAAGTTCTTTGAAATTTGCTGTGTATCTTGACTTTTCAAGAGGATTTTTTTCTAAAAATCTAAATCTAACTATATGTCTGTAAAAAGAATCAGATACTGTCAAAATTCTTCACATTTGTACTTCAACTTAAGCGTACTTGTTTTGATGAATTCTAGCTTAAGTTACAGTTCTATTATAAGCTTGACAATAATTCTCTCATGATAAATGTCGATGGAGTACGATACATAAGATTATTAACTCAATAAACGACTCATTCTTATCTTTTCAGATGTTCAATTGATGTAGCACATAAATAATAGTGAAACAATTGTCTATGATACAAGAATAAAAGTTCCTGTCATACAAACCTATACGTAACATTCAACATTATTCAGTACATTTTTAACACGAAAAAAAAACAACTGCTCGAATACACTTGGCAAATCAAAAAAAAAACGTTCTGTGCGTTTTAAAATGTTTACTTTAAAAAAATTAAAATAAAAAATAAAAAATAGTGAATATCATAAATAGTTTTTATTTTTAATACCACTAAGTTCTGTAGTTTTTCTTCATACCAATCGATAGATTCGCGTGCGTCCATATGTTCATTTTTTGAATTCAATAATAAAATTCTAATAAAATATTCTTATCATCATATGATTAAACACTTTCTTTGAAGGTTTTTGTTAAAAAATGAAATATAATTATAAATTTTGTCATTCAAGTATATGTGAAGTGCAGTTTTAAGAATCGATGATGAAATATGAAAAGAATGGTTTCTATGCTGATACTAATAAAAACAAAAAAAAATAATTAAAATTTATCTATTATTTATAAAAAAAAAAAAAAAAAAGAATGAAAATGAATTTCAAAAGAAAAAGATTTTCTTTTAAATAAATAGTTTACTTAAAACAAAATTTTATCGATATACAAAAAGATAAATTGGAACTGGAAATAGAAGAAAAAAAAGAAACAAGCGATTAAAGTATGTATAAGATAATATTTTGTTATTATTTTGGTTGATCATCAAGTAAATTTGAATCTTTTACAGTTTTTTTCAAAAATCGACCACCAACATGTATAAATGGATTATTAAATGGATTAAATTGTGGATCATCGTTTCGATTTATATGTTCATTATTATCACCTCGTGTTATATTATATAAAATTGTTAGAATTGTAAGAAAAACAAATAAAATTACAAATATCATATAAACTATATAACGAGTACGAGATATTTGTGTTCGATTAAGTATAGAATCTTTTCGATTTGTTGTTTGACGAGAACGTAACCATCGAGCAAACCATGTAAAAACACTACGACGTTTATATTTTTCTTCATCTGGATCATTTTCAATTGGCTAAAATCAACAAATATAACTCTTTCAGATATATCAAAACCATTAAGTTGAAAGAATTTTTTTACTATCCTGACATTAATTAATATTTTTAAGGTAAACTGAAAGCAATAACATCAACAGTATAATACCACATAAATAGTTCGAGAATATTTTCTTTATATTTATTAATAGTCTAAAAATAGTTCTATATTTCATCATGATTTAGTTTTGGGTTAGACTTATTGACAATTGTAATTTGTCAATTGCAATACAAGGATCGTTATCAGTAATAAGGTAATGAATTTGTTTAATATTTTCAGATAATATCTCGATAACAGATCTATTAGATCATACTTTATTTTCTACCTTTTCTCAATTATCATATTAATTAAACAAATATAGAGCATTATTTATGTTAAGAAGAATATCTAGCTTATCTGTACGGCTATTCCCTACTTACAAACACTCATTACTACTTTAGACCATAGACAAAAACTTTGTATATGATTTATGCCATCGAAATGCAACAGCTTGTTTTTCTTATTACAAAAAGCACAATTGAAAAATAGATTTGTTTTTCATTCGAAGCATAAATTAACAAATGATTTTTTAATATTCGAAAAAAAAATTAAATTGTCATTCTAATCTAAAAATAGCAAGTCACATTTGTTTTTGATTATCAGAATTTTCGTTTTATCCTATAAAACAGTTATATAAACATACTTTCATTGTTAACATTGTTGATTGTTGTGTTGTATCAGTTGTTCGATGTGGAAGATGTGATAATCCACTTGTTCCTCCTTGTATACTATTTCCACTAATAGTTGAATTAACAATAACATATCCATTTTTTTCTGTTTCAGTTAATGATTGTTGTTGTTGTTGTTGTTGTTGTTGTTGTTGTTTTTCTTGTTGTATAATCGACTCATTAGATGATAAAATTGGTAATCGTGTTGCCCAATTAACAGTTGCTAATTTTTCTCGAAGACGATCAGCAACAGGTGAAACAAGATTTGATGGTGGAAAAATACATGTATGACATGTTGGACATGTATAACCATCAGGTGCTGTATGTGATGGTAATGAACGAAAATATTCATTAAGACAAGACCAATGAAATAAATCATAACAAATAAGTCTTATTGTTTCTTCACTTGTTTCACTTAATGATCGTTGACATAAAGAACAATTTGGATTGTAATCATTATCTTGTAACCAAGATATATAAGAACGTACAATACATTGTGGATGTTCATTAACAAGACATGATTCACAAACATTAACATGATGTTTAAAACAAAATAAAGTTGATACTTTGCGTTGTGGACATCGGCAAAGGCCCATGATCTAATCAATTATATGAAAACAAGAAAAATAATAACGATATAATTTTGAAGGCTAGTTATATTAGACAGATTGTGTCATTGGATTGAAATAGGTATTTATTGGATAATTAACTAACGAATGAGAAAAAATTCATTCTAATTAAATTATTCTTATTATGAAAAAAAAACGATTTATTTATTAGAATTTTAAAATTTAAAGCAACTATTCAATGAAAAATTATCAACAACACTATGTATATCATATTCAATTCTTAGAATTATTAGCAATGCAACACCTTTCTAAAATCTTGAAGCGATGAATAAATCCCAAATATTTTTATATGATATAATGAAGATTTGAAAAAGAAACATAAGTTTCGTATATTCATTAGCACCATCAATATATTCTTGCCATGTTGCTAAGAAGTATGTCGCTATAAGTTATAGAGAGCAGCAGAAGGAAAATGTGTTCAATCCAAAAAAATACAGCTTGCCAGAGACTTGCTGCTGGTGGGAAGAATCTCATTCGATTGTACATTAAATTTAAAATTTTTCGATACTTTAATCATTGCAAAGGATTTATTGTTTCGAAACCATGAGTTAAGTGCATAACTGAAGCATAATCTGATAATAAAATGTGAGTCATCCATGGTCTGACAAAATACCATTGGTTATATCATCATTTTTTTCTCCTATTCAATTATATACAGAAAAAATCAATCTTTATGGCTGATGGTCCATCATCAGTAACAACTAGAAATCAACGATCATCAACTAATTCTTCTCTACCTATTGAATATCAAGTTCGTCCACCTTATCTTCCATCTCCACGAGAATCTCCATTAACTGGTCTTGCTACACATCCTTATCGTCCACGTTCCATTTGGTACGAACTTTGGAAATCCAAATTAGCTTTTATACTTTTTGTTACTTCAACCACATTTATATATTTTGATTATCAACGTACACAACGTTATAAAGCAAAAAAAGCATTAGACACAGCTAGTGAAAAAATCGGAATCAAAAAATAAACATGGTTTTTGAAGTAACTCGTTTTTGATTAAAAGAAGTGTCTATTAAACGTTGGTATATATTTCCATTTATTGCTTATTCAGTATTTGTTCATAAACATGAAAATCTTCGACAAGATTATTTTCGTAATCAAAGTCAATTAGTTGGTGGAATGAAAGAGCCTAATTGGTAAAAGCAGATGAACAAAATCATTTGGTGTCTTTTTTTTTACTTTGTTTTTTCCTTATCCTTGCAGTTTTTCTAAAATAAATTGATTTGTTAAAACAGAAAAGGATTTTGTCTTTATTTTTTATTTAGTTTGTAAACAAAAATAATACAATGATAAAATGAAGAAAATACAAGAAAAAAGAAAAACTATAATTAGAAATATTAAAATAATTGATTTAGTTCTATTTGATTGAAACGGTTGTTTTAATGATAATAATTTTGTTGAATGTTGAATTTTTGATTGATGTTCATTAAACCAAATATTAAGACGAAATGATTGATGGACTGGTTGATGATTATTAAGATAGTTTTCAGCAAGACATGTATAATTTCCTGATAAAAAAAATAATTCAAAATTACACACTGAATCAGATTGAGATTATTTGCATTCATCTAATTTTTTATTACTAGTTTAATACATGAGATATTTGATTTTAAGATTACATTACATTGTGATTTAACCAAGAAATCATCCAAACTGCTACCCGCCGTTTGAGATTATATTCGGCTCACACAGATATCTTAGTGGAACTAATAAAAACCTAGAAGGTTATTTCTCTATGGTAGTTTGAAGTCGAGTTATGATCATTCTATTGAATTTTTGATCATTTTTACGTATAAATGAAAAAAAATCAAAAATCGAAATCTTACTATTGTCGAGATATTGAATTTTCAAAATAATCATCATTGATCGAAGGCATCTAACAAAGATCAGTTTTACTTAAAAACTTAACATGTCGACAAAGAAACATTTCTTTGATCAGAAATTTTATGAATATTCTATTGATCATCTGACCTATCTAGAAGTAAAAGTGTACGTCGAAAATTCATTTTTATAAAGTTTCACTATATCCATAAAACTGGATCGAAAAGTTCTGTCAAATGACCATAAATTAACTTCAGAGCAGGGTTGTCACTTCCTCTGATTTTCTTATGAGAAACTTGGTTTATTAAATTATTCAAAAGATTTGACACAATACAATCTGTTAATTTTATTTAAGTAGGTTGTGGTAGTTGTTGACTACAGTCAATGATTGCCTATGGTCACAAAAAAAAACTTTCTGCATTATTTTCACTTTTAGGTTTTTGTTAGTCTCATCAAGACGTCCTTATGAATCTAATATATTTGAAATTAATGATCTAAGATAAATAGCTATGATTCTTTGCTTTATAATTTCAAAACTGTTCTCTTCAATAATAAGGACGAGTGAACACCGAATTAAAAAAAGAACATTATGGAGTAATCCGTATTTGGAAATACGTATTAGCTTTGGTTCTATAATCAAAGAAACAATACCATTTCAATCATTTTGTATGTTACGTTTATTAAATTTAGACGGTAATGCAAGTCTACTGTAGTGAGACTATTTACCTCTATGTCGCCAAGTAGCATTATTAATAAAATATCGTCCGTATTTTGTTTTATTCAATAATGTTTGATTTTCTCCATTTAACATCCATATAAGACTATAAACTGGTTTTGGATTTCCATTAAATTCTTCACAATTAATTTCAATCGATGAATAACTATTAAATGAACGTGTAAAATAATAATTACCATATAAATATGCTTTATATTCAATATTTAAAATATCTGTTAAAGTAACATTAAGTATAACGATTTGTTTTAAATCTTGTTGAATAAGTGCACAAGATACTGTTTGATTATGATCATTTTGATTAAGTTCATAATTGAAAAGATAAGCTGTATATATATAAGAAATAGATGATGATGATGATGATGAAAGTAGTTGATAATGATCAGGATCATTATTATAGATAATCATAAACCAAGTCGATGAAAATAAAGAACGTGTTTGTTCAATATAAGTACGATCCGCATATAAAGATATTGAACAAGTAAAATTGATCGATTGTTCAGCATGATAAGTAATTCGTTGAGATGATGGTGGAGTTATGAAAAGTGAAAGATTTTGTGTAAATAAGATTACCTAAAGGAATAGTTTAATCAGATTAATTTGCATGCTTTGGTTTTTTTAGAAAAAGAAAACATACATGATAAAGATATTGTTTATAAGTATTTAATTTCGTTTGAATTTTTAATGTATAAAATCCTTCATCACCAATAGATGTTTTTTTTATTAAAAGTTTTGTTCGATTTATTATATGGTATCGTGATTGATTGGCAAAAGTATATAATGGTTTCAAATCAATAATACCTTTGTACCAAAAAATTGTTCTAAGACTTTCGCCATCTGTTAGTTCATCGATTCTATCGATATTGAATATTAGTCTTGTGCCAAGTACAGATGAAACTAGTATAATATTGTCATGATTATTGAGAACAGTATTATGATGCTCAGCAATAATCAAATTTAGAAAAACCAATACAAGAAGTATCTGATAGTTGAGTAGCATTTAACGCGCCTCGCATAATCATTACTAATCAGCTGTAATACAGCTATATAAAGAAACTTTTTTTTTTTGGATTTCAAATGAAAAATTCGCTTTTTTTATTTGTTTACTAAATATACCTGATCAACAAATAGTCATGTGTCAGAAGAATATACGGCTTACAAAAGCATTTTGAAATTCTTTATATTATGTTTGTTCCTTCATTGGTTTAATCACTTGAGAAATATAATAGCTCCTTTATTTCTAGAAATTTCTTCGGGTGAAATATGATGATAAACCAAATATATAGAAAAACTATAGCCGAATTCGAATACCATTTGAAATTTGCATTCAACACGAAAAACAATAAGTGTCACATATTGTTGGATTTTTAGTTCCATATTGTTTGTAATCCATAACATGATATTCAAATTTAACTAATTATGTAATTTGAACAAAAGTTTAAATTTAAAAAAAAAAAAGAATGAAATATAAACATTCAAATAGTGTCGTGCAATCCCATCGAGTATTCAGCGACCAGAACATTGGTTCGGGTTACGAGTATGATTCCATATCCGGACTCGACACGTGAATAAATGAGAACTCAACGTATCAAAATCATTTTTAATTAATATTCATTTACAGATGATGGTCAAACATATGATGAAGTAACTGAATATAGGAAGAAGAAAATGAATTATCGAAAAAGGTGAACATGTATTATCGTAATAAAAAAAAAGCATTCATGTATATGCCCACAATTATGACGTTTGGCATTAAAACACTTCATCTCATTTCAGCATTATCAGCAACAAGAAAACGTGTACTTTTTCATAGAAAATAAATCTTTGAAAAGTGTGTAGGACACTACATAAAAATACATTATTTTAATAACTACTTTACCTGAAAAAAAAACAAATTTTTCTATAAAATACATCAAAGGATGAAGATGATGATACTCATAGACGGTCGTATTACTTGACCCGATAATGACGACGATGATACGTACGACGTAGTATGATATCGCGTTTCGCATATGCTTCTTTTCACTTAGAAAGGGGTCCATTTTCTTCACTCTCCTCGAGCTTCTATAAACACTTATTATTGAGTTCAAAACGCAAAAGTTATCTAGTCGATTAGTGCAGCTCAACTCACAACCATATACGATCATTTACGATCATACTTTTATCAATCAGCGATATGATCATTGCAAGATTTCAATTCATAAATTAAAGACATAATATCAAATTTGATAAATACACTCAAAGGATCATAGAATTTATTGACAGTTTGTTGACTTAATCATCTCTTTTGAAAATAATATTTAAATACTAATTGAAATAGTACTACTGTTTTTCTATGATTCGATATAAACAAGTACATACTATATATTTTTTATAGCGTTTATTTTTATTTAACAAAAAACAACTAAAATCAATCCGATTTTTTTTTCTTAACAAATTTAATTTAAAAATATATTTTCTTCATTTATAATCTATGCCCAGCGAGAATAAATATAATGAAAATACATTGTAAACTATAAATTACTGGATGAGTCAAAGGAAAAACAATACAGATTTGGACAAACAAATCATTCATTCAATCAATCAACGTTCTTTTTTATGAGAACCTCCACTGCCAATGCGAGATTCAGGTGTATCATGTCGACCAACATCGAATTGTGGTAGATGACCTTTTCTATCTTTTTCTTCAATTGCTTTAATTGTATCAGTTTGAAGATCAGTCATATCCTTTTTGTCATCACCTTGTTTTCTTGCATGTTGCTTTTCTCCTTTGACAATGGCTTCTATAAGATAAATTTTTATGTGTATACATATAAGAAGAAAATTCATATCAGATTTTGTTTTTCTTACCACTATCTGAAGCTACAGTATCTAACCATCGTTGTTCTTTACGTGTTTTCAGATCATGAGAAGCTTTTTCTAAAGCTTTCGATCTTACATGATCACTATCACTTAACTTTGTTGCAGTTGTTGTTAATAAACGAAGTGATTTGGTTGCTAACGACTGTTGATTATATACAACAGCAGAGATAAATCGAGTTAACATTGTTTTAAATTATGTTGAATAGATCTGTAATGAACTCAATGACACTATTTCATTTCATTTATTTACTACTATCGCAATTAAATAATAGACCAATGGAGAATAATAGTTTAAACGTTTTTTATTGGTTAATTGTAAACCAGTAACAAACTACGATGGCACAAGTAGTCAATTTAATTTGCCCTATATTCTCTTATTCTTCACAGCTAAAAGCTATTAAAGTAACTCAATTTATTTTATTCTAAATAACAATAATATATTAAAAGAAAAACAAAACGGTTTTTGTAGATGAATGAATCTTCTTAGTTGATCACTTGTCATTGAGACTTGTTTTTGTTGTATATATATATATAATTGTTGTTCTTTATCAAAAAAGAAAAGTAAAAGATACTATTACCAGACTTGTTTGCGTATCAACCAGCTGCAAGAAAAAAAAAACGAAAAAAAAATGCTACTAAAAGACTAAGGGTAAGCATACAACGTTATCGTAGATCTTTACATCTTCTATCAGTCTTTATTCATGTTTTTTTAGACTCCTTTTTTCTTCTCTGTCTTTGTTGTCTTTTTATTTGTTGTAAACCGACACATTCTCAAGAGATATTTATCATTTATTGTCATCAATTAATATGAATTAGACTCCCTAGGACTTACAACTAACAAATCGAAATCAGTTCGATAATAATAAAGAATAAATCAAGATTGTTAAACAATTTTTTCTTTTAATATAACACTTCAATAAATCGTGTTATCTAAATCATCATTAATATTAAATATTTCATTATATATTCCTTTAAATGATGGCTAATAAAAATGATGAGCATCATCTGTTGACACAAAAATTAATAAATATGAAACCAACAGCAGATGTACACAATATTTTACCATCAGTTCCGATGAATTCAAGTGAGAAGAAAAAGAAATTTATTATGATGATAATTATTTATATTTACTTAGGTAGAGATTCTAAACGTCATCGAGCAATATCTCAACCAGACGGATCTACACTATACACGGTATAAAATATACTATTCATATCAAATTATTAATCATAATAGAAATGTTTTCTTTTTTCAAATATTATTAGGTTAGTAGTACTGATACATTAGAAAAGGTAGCACTTCATTTTAATTCAACACCATCGGCATTAGTTAAACTCAATAAACTAAATACACGTACTCTTTATCCTGGACAAGTTTGTTTCATTTTTATTTAATTAATGTCTAATAAAATCTATCCGTTATTTTTCTTTTATAGATATTATTTGTACCTGATGAAAATTCATCAAAGAATTCAAATGAACAACAATCAACAACTGTTATTCCTCCTGTTCCTACGGATACAACCTTATCTTCACCATTAACAAAAACTAAAGATAGCGATACATTTATTCTTAAAGATAATCGTTCATCAAGTGTATCGTCTTCTTCGCCACCTCATCATTCATTACAAAAAGATTTGGGTCCTATGGTTTGGTCAATGACTCGAAATATAACAGCACGACCAGGTCATGCTGAACGATTAAAAAGTGATTCAACTAATGAAGATGAACCATTATTAAAAACAAATGAAGATCATTTAAAAACCTCGAACGAAGATAATAGTAAACAAATGAAAACATTACAAAAGTCTGTGTCAATAGATAAAAGTCATCGGGTAGATAATGAATGCTTACAACGTTTTATTAAAGTTAATGTACGATTAATGACTGAAGATCATGTAAGTATTTGTTTTCGTTTTTTTTTTCTGTAGAAATTGTCATAAAGATATATTGAATAATATACTATGAAGAATTTAAAAAAATCTGTCTTCGTTTCTATTTCAACATGTGTCTTTTAAATATTACTAACAAACAAGCTTTGAAATTGTATATAAAAATGATTGACATATATAATGAAAAACATGTTTTTGTTTACTGACCTTAGATAAAAATACATGTACAATGAATATTTTTAAATTACGTATAACTGAATGACTAGCATAAGACAATTGAATTAAATCTAATATGAAGAAAATACTTAATGTTTCTCATTTAAATTAGTTTAAACAGTAATGATATCTAGACAAATGATATTATTAGATTAAATTATTATTATATTTTTCTTTCAAAAATAAATAATTGTAAAGGATGAGAGTTGTTTTAAATAATAACTATGGATTTATGAAATGAAAAGAAATTTGAAATGGTATCATTTAACTCATACTAATTAAATTATTCTTAGATACTCAATCAGTCGAAACTATTCATTTAGCAAATAAATTCAGTAGAAGTTTTAATTAATTGAAGGTTATTTTTAGAGCTCTTTTCTGCTTAAATGCCTACTCGAAAAAGCTAAAATAGTCTAACATTATAAAAACTTCGATGTTTAACACTTTCAGCCATTTATGCGTCTTTGTTTTCTGCTTATATTAGCCAGAATTATGTATTGTTTTATTCGCATAGACAAAATAATTTCGTCATTGTCTCCAAATTACAAAAATAAAGGGATTGCAAATAAACTTTAAATATGCTATGGTAGTTGCTTCACACTTATTGAGCACATATTGATGAAAAAAGAAATTTCTATATGATGTTTTCAAAAACTTTTATTATAGGAAAGTGTCGCCGGTACTTTACTTGTCACACCTAATGCAGTTATGTTTGATCCCGATGTACTCGATCCATTGGTTAAAGAACATGGTATTGAGAAATACGGATTGATAATACGGTTAGTCGAATATTTCATTTTCATTTTATCGTATCATACAAAATTTTTAATCATGAATTTCCTATAAAAAATCCCGATAAATTTGAATTTATTAAATTGATGACATTGTACGAGAGAGAAAATAATTGATTTTCTGTTTTTTGAATTTGTTGATTAAAATAAGAGACCTGTAAATATTAGCTATTTCTTATTAAGGTAAAGAAAATAAATAATGCTACCATTGACAGCTAGGACTTCGGCACTTATCATATTTTAATTAGAAAACAAGCGAATGTTATTAAACGTACTTGTTCTATTTTAAGACCTTTAAATGATAAGTGAACTGATAAGAGATACATTAAAAGAACAAAAGAAGTCCTTTGTTGATTTAAAATATAGAAATATCAATTGTTACATTTGATGAATCAACACTCAGAGATTCCAATAGTAAAGATAAATTATGTGTGATTTTTCTTGTACAACAAGTGATCGGAGAGTTTTTAGACAAGATGTTAAGTCAAGTATTGTGGCACTTTTTGAAAGACCTGAAAAATTATCTTTAATTCTCAGTCAACAGGTTTTTGTTTACTCTACGACTCCCTTTTCGAACATGTTGAAAATTGTCGAAGGCAGCCGTATTGTAAAGCGAACATTTTTCTACAAAATGTAAGCTGTAGCTTTCACTCAAGCATTTTCCCATGAACTCTTTTTGATGTAACAACGGTTGTCGATTTTTTAAAAAGGAATATTAAGAAAAAAAAACGAAAACTCAGACATCTTATCTAAAGAGAAAAAAAAAGGACTTTAAATAGTAATGAAAATACAAAAGTTTTTCGTCTAAACTAATTTTTTTTGACTTTTCAAAGATTATTTAATTATTTTCGAATTAAAAAAACCGAAACTCATAACTTTTGACTTGTCGAAAATATTTTCTAGTAGACCAAAATTTAACAAACATCGTATGCACAGACACTTACAATATGATTATAGAAACATATAAAGAGAAGAATAGCAATATTTTATCGAGATTTTCTCTTCTGGAGAGTGAGCATCTATTTTTGGGAACACAGACATATTGTATGTCGTACAATAATTATAAATTCCATGTGGACTATTTCGATTTTTGAAAGATTGCTGCTGTCATCTGGAATAAAACACTGGCGAATAAAATTCTTCGTTTATACAAAACATAAAAATGAATATCTTTGACATAGAACTAATTGATTTTCTTCAAATCAATCAGATCAATTATTTGTTATATGTTAACTCTTTTTTCTTCTCCTTATTCTATTATTAGAATGGATTATCTTGCTGGTATTAGTTTATATGAAGATTTAGCAATATATGAACATGAAGCAACATTCCAGTAAAGAAATTTTTTGTTGTTGTTGTCTATTTCTTTCTTTTTTTATCAATAAATTTTTATTTCTAATATAGTGATGAAGAAAAACGAAAAATGTATCATTCAACAAGTTTAAAAAGTTTTCAACATTCTCTAAAACATCCAACAATTAATAAAGATGAAGAGGATATTCATGATTTAATGTCATGTTTATTAGATAAAATTGATAAAGAATTAAATCCTTCATCCATATCAAATGAAACATATATGTTATTTAATGCAGCATCAACTATTAAACGACAAATGTCATTGAATTCACCAGATAATAATTATAATGATGAAACATTTCTTCCAACACCAACAGAGGATAATTTTTTAGATGATTCATTACAATTATCAAATGATTTACTTCAACCACTTGATGATTATAAACATTCAATTGGAATTTTACTTGATGATGATGATGATGATAATGATAAAAATATAAATATAAATCTTCATCGAATACCATCACGTAAGTTATTTTTTGTTTTTCATCTGTATTTAATAAATATATTTTATAATAATCATATAAAGAAATTTCCTATGTCTTCGATTGGACACGATTCAGACATGCTGTAAAAATAAAGAGTACGTTGCTGCTGCTGCTTCGTGCTTATCAAAATTTTTCTTATGAAGAAAAATGAAAAACAGATTTAATTTAATTTATTGTCTTGTGTTTAGAAGGATGTGTTTTGAAAAATTATGTACCACTTGATCAATTTACTAAACGTTTTGGTGAAATCGACGGTAAGTTCTTTTTTGTTGTGATGATTTTATTTATTTTTAATAGAAAATCTTTTTTTTTCTTTATCATGCAGAATTATTACGTAAACAACAAGAGAATTATTTTGCTCCACACCATATTGAAATACCTTATTATTTATGTATAAAAACAAGTATTCATGCACATGATATACCATCATTACGTGCAAAACAATATAAAAAGAATAGTGAAAAATTTAATGATAATGTTTATGGAAGAAAACAACTTAAACAAGAATATTGGTTTTCTGTACCTAAAGAGAAGTAAAATATTAATCATATTTCGTAGGAAAATTTTTTCAATGTTTGTGTTTTTTGTTCAACAAACAAGAAAATTTTGAAATTCAATGTCGAAATTCTAACGAGACTTCTTTAGCAATAAAGAGAAACAAAAATAAAATATCCATAATAAGCATTCTAAATTCTATTAACAAGTTTACTTTATGTTTTCATAGTGATTTTCATAGTTTGTTCAAAAACTACTAGGAAAATTTTTATGTTATCCTAGATAGAGATATTATTTTTAAAATTCTGTTTTTGTTGATTTCTCTGAAATAATGCCGTTAACAATAAGAAAATGATTTGCTCAGTGCGTAACTATATTATGACAAGTGAAGTTAACAAGTACAAGAACTAACGAAGAAAATTTCCCAGGTGATTATCGAATTCGAACTGATATTCTGTTGGCAAGCAGAACACGATCAGCCTAAGAGAGTTCCTAAAGGATTCATGCTATTGACCATTTCTTGATAAATTACATCTATTTTACCGAGATTTCAACTTGACATATTATATATATAGAAAAAAATTTAAATACGATCTCATCAGAAGATATATCACTTGTAAAAACGACATGTACTACATAAACGATGCAAGATAATCTTGTTTGTCTGAGAATACAATATCGCTTGAGGAGCTTAGTGATTTGATTTTTTTTCTTTATATACTGTACTGCAAGCTGAAATTTTAGTAAACTGAATCTTAATCGATCAGAAGTAGTCAGCAGCACGAACTCACTCAGTATTCTTTTCGGTACATCATGAGTGACTTCTAGATAAATTATCAGCATGAAACTCCATTATCACTTAGAAATGTCACCTTATGAGTTAATTGACAGACTTCATATTAATGTAGTTTTTTAAAGAAGTACAATAACAATATTTTATGATCAACCCACGCTGTATTTTTCTTATTTCTAGTGTAGATTTTCCCTTAAGCAGATTGAAAGTTCTGATGGATCAGTGGAACTAATAATAAGTAAAATTACTTAAGTAGTGAAAACAGATACTAAAGAAGTCAATACAAGAACGGATACAGATCATTTAAAGCTATCGATATATTTTAGCGACATTGATTCCCTTGCCACAGCTTGTTTTCAAATAGCAATAATACTCAGAATAGAATAAAAACGATTGCACTAAACTTCAATAAATCTCTTTTTACTTCAATGAAATTGTTCTCACCAGGGAGCCACTCTAATTGTATTGACACAAAGACGTCTTGATGAGACTAGAGAAAGTCGAAAAAGTTTGTTCTCATCGACTTTTGAAGCCAATTAATGATCATTTCACTAAACTTTCTTTATTGGAAAATGAAATAATGGATTGCTGTCACAATATTAAATTTTCAAGTGAATTCGATTTTGTTGCATGTTTGTGAAAAATGACATTTTTGCTTAGAAAATCAATCTCTCAATAAAAGAACATTCTTAACCGCTGAAACTTTGAAGATATTGTAAGGGTTATTATATTCATTTAAGAGCCAAATTTCAAATAGAAGTTCCATTATTTAATATTTAAGTAAAGAAAATTCAGTAAAATGATCATAAGTATGCTCGAAAGATTTATAAGGACGAACTTTTTTAACTAATTTTAAATGTTATTGTTACTTAATACATGTACTTCTTGTTCAACATTATCAATTATATTCATTGATATAAAAATATCATGTAGATAATTCATAATTTATTTCTTTTTTCGACTTTATATTCGGAACTCGGTTAGTATTTAGATATAATTTCCCTAGAAAGCATAAAGAAATATTTTAAATGCCAGGTCGTACCTAAGAAACTGTAAATAATTCCAGTATTATTTTGCTTTTTTATTGTGTAAATATCTCTTATTGATTGAAGTTCATTGAAGCAATAGAAATGCATCAATATTATAATGATATTAAAGTAGAAAATATTTGTCGCTCTATTGATTCTTCTCTCTTTTTCTATCATTTAATTTCAGAAGAAAAATTATTTTTTTATTCTTAGAACTGGTCCTTTACATTCATTTTTTCTTCGCTGGACGCCTGAACGTGCATTAGATCCATTAATTGATGATGATAAACAACCGTTAGATATTCATCAAATAAACTCGAATAATCAATCTTCAAGTAAAGGTTTTGTTTTATTAACTGATGATAATCCTCAATTGACTACTGATTATTCAACATGTCAAAATGTAAGAAACCAAACAAAAACCAATGAACACCAAAAACGACCTCATTATCTATCACGACAAAATACATTGCTCAAAGATTGGGAGGTAAGAATAGCAATATTCTTAAATAATTAAAAATAAAAAGACGTCTAAGTTATATAAAATTAAAAAAAAACAAAAAGAAACCGATTTCTATTAACATAATAGGTTGAAACCTTAAAAATTTATAAACATGTTTTTTTTATATATTATGTTAAGTGATGAATGATATTATTAATATGATTCATAAACAATAAAAATCCCCCTTTTTTTTATTCTATTCTACTTTTAAAGATGAATCTTAATATCTATTTTTTCAATGACGTTTTAATCTTTAGGAGTGTTCGTGTATAATAAATCGTATGCAAATTATTCTTTTTTTTTTCGTTTGACCTGTTTCAGGGACATGTATCTCAATATCGTTGGTACAATATTTTTTGGATTTAACGGAAATAGACTTGTAAAAAAGAAATTAATGGTTTTTTTTTTGTTAATGGATCTATTTCAATGAAAAGGAAACTAATGCATATATACACATTGTTTGTTGTTATTTGTAAAAAATAGATATTAAATTTGAGTGGTAAAGAGTCTTGAATATGGAAATTGATTAATTCAATAGATAAGAGAAATTCAATTATTAATTTTATTACCATAAACTTCAAAAACTACGTAGTAATTATCATCACTTCAATCGAAAGTCATTGATTGTTCGTATGTTTTTTTTTTCGTTTTGTATAGTTAACATTCATATGATATGTCGATGAACGTGATTTTAAAGTGGTATGTTAAGGATTAATGACAAAAAAAAATGTAGAACGATGAGAATGTTTTGTTAGTTGAAGGATCAATGCATGTTAGCGAGTAATATAATCCACGAAAGAAACACAAGAACAAGATGACAATATATACTTTTGTTAATATATCTATCTCGAATATGATCCATTTATCTGCCGTATTATGATACTCTTTTTTAGTTATAAACCATCTCAATATATATATATATATGTATAATTATTCAAAATTCAACAACCGACAAACAAAATCCACTATTTTACTCATATTTTCACGTCTTTTTTTTCTAATGTCTCTTCTCGCTCTTTTTTTTCTTTCAACATAATCATATGTGTTCTCTGATGAAGTATAGCGATGGAAGACGAGACATAGTAGAATAAAGAATAACATACGCACACGCAACCACTATTCAAAGGATTGGTAAAAACATAGATAGGACGAGAGAGAGAGAGAGGGAGAGAAGCTCAAATAGTCTTTCTCTCTCTCTCTCTCTCTCTTTCTGTAGTTGTGGTGCCCTATAACTATAATAGTATAACAACAGAAGAACAAATCTAAGTATGATTCGTACTTTATCTACGGCAACAGCCAATAGTTCATGTACATCTAATGAACCTAAAATACCACCTTCATCAACTCGTACACGTCGTTTTACTCTTCATTCATTAGCAACACGTTTATCGGATTCAAAAAAAAATTTTCTCGAACAAATTCCTCATCATCAACAACAATTAACACGCTTTAGAAAACGTGCTAGAAGTTTTTTAACATCAACATTAAATGAACATTCAACACATAGTCGTTCATTTTCATCGGACGAACGACATTCTTCTCCTGGGGTATATAACAAAAAAAAACGCATAGAATAATTTATTGAACTTTATTTAAGAAAAGATATTTACATAAAGATTAATTTATTTGTTTAGATTATTAGTGTCGATGAAATTTACCGACGTCTTAGTTCGACACAAGCACATCAGAGACATGACTTTGCTATTGGTATTCCAGCCCCTAAACTTCTTCATCCATCAACACTAATCAATGAAGAACAATCCAAACAAGTATATTGAATAAATCTTAATATTGAAATTTTTTTTAGTGAATTTTGTTTTTATTTTAAGATTTTACTTGAATTACCAGCACGTGTACATGCTCTCAATTGGTGTTTGATATTTAGTACAGAAACACATGGATTTAGTTTAAACCAATTATATCGACGATCATTAGAAATTGATCATGATTCACCAGCGTTATTGATTATAAAAGATATTGAACAAAATGTAAAAGAAAAAGAAAACAGAACACATTCTTTTTGAATATATTTTTGTTTTTTTCATATTATTAGATATTTGGTGCTTTTACATCTCATCAATTAATGGTTAGTGAAGGCTTTTATGGTACTGGAGAATCATTTCTCTTTACACTTCATCCTGAATTTCGAGTAAGTACATACAATTGGAAATCGCACATAAACATAAATAGAAAACGAACGTATCAAGAGAGCTACCTCCCATTGGCGCTCAATTGGCATCACAGTGTTTAAAACAATGCCCTTCCGTTTTTCGCTCGTATTGTTCTTATTTTCTTTTTTCTGTACAGACTGGTCGAAAAATTAGTTTCCTGAAAAGAAAATCTTGAGTATCTTCCATCATACTTTGCCTAAATGGATTGCTTTATTCAATGTTAATAAAAGAGTACTTATTATAATTGTAAGAAAAAATAATAAAAACTACGATCTTAATAAAATGCACTCTTGGTATGAGTATGAATATATGACCTTTTCGCTTGTTACGAAAAACCAATAACAATATTTAATTAATTTCGTTTTATAATTTTACTTTTTTATAACTAAAAATTTCAGATTACACTCATTTAAGAAGGTTTGCTAATAGTGAAAGTTTAGGACGACACTATATAATTATCTGAGACGTATATTTGAACTATGGTGCGCAATTCATTTCTAATTAGAAGGATAATCATTTTGTTTTTCCGAAATATATTAAGATAATAGTCTACACGCATATAAAAAGTAATGATTCAAGATAGTATTTTTTCACCAGTGGTTTTTTCTAGTAATTATAAATTATAAGTACCTGTTGAAAGACCATAAAAAAAAGTACATTGAGTTTAAATATAATAGAGATGCTGAAGGCAAGTAATTTTTGCATTATTATTTATTTTATTCAAGCATTTAATAAAAGATCATAATGAGCCAAAAAATTCCTCATGTTTTATTAACATAGAACAATTAGAAATAGTTAGTCGAGTATTAATTCGTTGTTTTATTATGGGACAAGTTTGGGTAATCGTATCTAATTTTTTTCTATTTTAGGTGTTTAATTGGTCGGGTTATAATGAATTTTTTGTCAAAGGTGATCTTCATTCCATTGGTTTTGGAAGTGGAGAGTAAGTCTTTCTTATTTTTATAGTGTTTCTTTTATCAATTTCTTCGGACACTATTTTAGAGGTACATATGGTTTATGGCTTGATGCTGATTTATATCATGGTCGTACTTGTTCAACTAAAACCTTCAATAATGAAAGATTAACAACAAATGAAGATTTTATAATTGCGAGTATTGAACTTTGGACATTTATTGATTAATAATTATTATTCTTTCATTGTTTCTTTCTTAAATATAACAACGAACCTGATCATGATAGAAACAGTATTTCATTTTGTTTTTCAATTATCATATACTTGTCGCGTTTTTTTTTTCTTTATTATTTTTATTATGATTATTAATTCCCCTCTATTAAGCCAATGACATGGAGAGAGTATATTTGTGCGTCTATTTATATTTACCTGTATATACTTTTTTATTATCTATGGAACAAATTATTCCCGGTCATCTGGTTTCCGTCGAACATAAACAATTACTACTATCATTGCAATAATTTAAATAAAAAAAAAAAAAGAATACTTGTTTTTATGAACAATGAGACTTTATTTATTCTACGCTTATATCAAGATATAATACTATATTTGTATAAATAATACACGATTTTTATTTTATTTGTAGTGAAATGGAAAGACCTTTTTTTGTAAAATGTTATGAAGATTTGAGTACTTTTTTGATTTTGGATTTGAAACATGTTTTTTAAATGAATATTTTCTTTCTGACCTTTTATATTATGATAAAGCTTACAAAAAAATTTAATCTATACTATAAAATAGCATCTATTCGATATTGAATGTATGATGTAGGTCAACAACAATTTCGATCTTGACCGAATAAAATTTGAATTTGATTGGAGATAAATTTATACGAACACGTGTGTGTGATAGTTAAAAGTGAGACGGATTAAAAGAAAAACAAGAGAAACAATTGTAAACATAGCGAGCATGCCGACAAGTAACATGAATAAAGGCGCACACGCTGCAACCTAATGGGTAAAAAAAAAATGTCCGTGTAAAATTTAACGATTGTTCAAATAGATAATAGCGAATCCGATAAATCGATTTAAGTGCTTTCATTTGTAAATGATATCATGAAATCACAACATCTTATTGAATAAAAAATATGTTAATAAACTCAGGTTTTGATGGCACAGAGTATTTCATAGGTTTTGAAGTGTAACGAAATTAGTTTATATGCAAAGCAAAAATAACCTGTAATCAAATGTTTTTGTATGAAACTTGTTTGTTCGTATCAGTCTTTCAAATGATATATTATTGAATAATATCTTCTCTTGTAATAATACAAATATTAAAATAAGAATATAGAACTATTGAAAGCAATAATTATATATCTTATTTGTTTATTCAGGACTTATCACGATCCACCGACTACATGTTCGCCGATGCTGTATACTCAATAATCGGCTTGAAATGAATAAGACTTATGAAAATGTTGCGGACAAAACGAAATACAAAGAGAAAAGAGTGTATTTTGAATTGATGATGAATTATTTAATGATCCAGTTTTGTCTAAAGAATATTATGTTAACTTTACTAACGTATTTTTCGTTGGAAGTGTATGACAAATATTAAAGAAAAAAAGTATACGAAGAATAATGCTCAAGCTTTAAACTATAAACAACTAAGTTTGATGAAATTTCTAAGAGACTTCGCGAATTATTTAAAAAAACTGGTAGACAACAAATGCGTGATAGTTAAATGAGATTTTTAATGTAATCACATTAATATTTAGTCCAACTCATTGGTTAGAGACATGACCGTGTACGAAATAATAATATGTGTAATCTAATGAAAAGTTCAAAACCAATTTGAAACGATAGAAATCCTTCTTCAAAATCTTTAGATGATAGTCAGATAAAAATTTTTGTTTCGGGATTTGATAAAACTTCTATAAACTCTATCGTGAAGCTTTCAGGTTTTTTTTCTCTCATGATTAGAAAAATATTCGCTAATTACTTTTTCATTAGTAGTTAAGTGAAAGAATCTTTTCAGAAAAATAACCTTTGTAAAAAAATTATCGTCAAGTGAAAGGTCAGTATGTCTCGCTTAGTCTGACATAGCCTATATATTTATACGAGATAAAAAATTTTATTGATAATAATAGACGTTTATTATAGGAAGTAAATCAAAGTTGTCAACAAGATTGTCATATACGTTAGGTAGAATTAAAATCTAGGTGCTCACTTTTAAAGCTTTTTTTTCATTGTTACCTTTTGTTTTTAACTTGAAATGAATAATGTTCGGTTGCAGTGCTGTTAATATAGAAAGACTATGGACATTTACAAGCATTACAACATTTTAAAATTTTTTTACGTATTTTTATTTTTATTTTTATTTTTTTGATGATTAATAAAATAATTATATAAACATTCAATGAAATGATGATGAATACAAAAATAAGTAAAAAGCCAATCCTTGTGCACAGTATTATTGATAATCTTTTATTAGAAAGTTCTTAAAATAGCATAAAGAATACATAAAAAATACAAAAATGAAAATAGAGTATAAGGTCGAGAAGTTTTTTATGAAGCCAAACACTTGCAATTAAACATTGTTCCTTAGTAAAATGCTATTTCTCTATTGTAAAATCAGTTGTATTGCATGTTTTTTTTGCACTTATGTTTTCAATAATCTAATAATATTATCAGATGATTCAATAGACTATTCATTCGAAAATATTTCCCGCTTTGAAATAAAATTAATTTTTCTTATTGTTGAATAGTTATTATGTTGATCAATTCAAAAAATCTACACTCATCTATTCATAATTTTTATACTTCAAATTCTAATAATAAAATTCCGCAATACTATCTTTCAATTAATAATAATCATACATTTCATAGATCTTCATCATCATTAAGTTTATCATCTGTTTCTTCAAGTTTACTTAATCAATCTAGAAAAACATTGAAAGTAAGTCATAATGGATGATCAGAAAGTTTTTAGACAAAATGTTTCCTTTACTTTTGACACACTAAAAAGTATTTCTGACGAGTGGCTAACTATGAGCTTAGAAATTTTGTCTCAGTTGTTTGTTCGAGAGTTGTGAAATAATCTTTGAAAATTTAAATTTTTATAATTGTAACGCGAAACTAAAAGTTGAAATCTTTATTTATATGTCAGCTTTTAGATCATAAGTTATTCTAAAAAGAGCACTATTTGGAGTTTTGTTTTTGTCTTTCTACAAAATATCTCTGTTTTCGTCTTTTTTCTAAATACTCTTTTTTGAAAGATCGACAACTGTTTCATGTTGAAAAGAGCTTTTGGAAACAATGCTTGGGTAAAAGTTGCAGCTTGCATTTTGTAGAGAAGTATTCGCTGTATAAAACGGTTGACTCGAACAATTTTTAGCATGTTCAAAAACGAACTTTCAGCATCAACAACAGCCTGTTGGCCAACCATTGAAAACAATTATTTTAGGTTTTTCAAATAATGCATCACTATTCTTGAACAAAAAGATTCCGAAGCCCATATCCATATTCAGATTGCCATCTATAGTTTTTGGTTTCTGTAAAATACATTCGAACAGGTCAAAACTGCACAAACATCTTATCTAAAAACTTTGCGATCATCCATTATAATACAGTAGTTCCATGAATCTCTACTTTATGTGTAGCCAATTACAGCTTGTAAAAGAACAAATTCATTATCTTCGTTATCGACAACATCATTTTCTTCATCAATAACTATAATTCTTCATGCATTACATAAGAGAAATCGGCGACAAGAAATATGTCGTCATCGAAAAAAATTTTTCCACAAAAATCAATCACGATCTCATGATTATGATAGTAGTTCATCATCAATATCATTATCTCAATTAATAAATATAAAGAAAACAAAACAATTATTGAATGAAACAATTCGTTTACAAACTCAAAAACAAGTTATTGAAAATAATTCGAATTCGTAATGCAATTCTTTATGTTTTAGAATAAATTAAATACAAAACAAAATTTAATATCAAAATATAATGATGAATCATTTACACCTTGTCCATCATATCAATGTAATAAAAAAATCTATAGAAAAAGTTTATCAAAAAGTAATTCTTTTAATAAAAATTCAATCTATTATTATTTAAAACAAAATAAAAAAGATTATTCATCAGAAAAATCACATCAAATATCTGAAAAAGAAAACACAACTTCATTTCATAGTAATAATTCATTATCGAATAGTATATCAGATTTCAATGAAATAAATAATGAAGAAAATATTAACAATTTTAATTGTGATCAAAGTAATCGATTTTCAGTTTTTCGTTATTATAATAATTAGATTTAAGAAGAAAATTTCTAATGTTTTAGCACATATATCAAATATAGGTACACAAACAGATAATTATTCATCAATTCGACAACAATATCAATATGGAAGTTTACGAAGAGTGAATAGTGATTTGCTAGATTATATTTTCATTCCTATTTCAAATGTATCAATGGATGGCAATTATATATATTCAATGAACTCAAACACAGATCGTTATTGGTCATAATATTTTGTGCACTTTTAAAACTCAACTGTTTTTAAATTCGTTTCAATTTTCTTTATAAAATTCAGTATAAAATTTTTCATTAAGTTACAGCTGAAAGTAATCGATCGACAGTTGATTTATGTTTAATTCATTTTTATCTAGAGAGAATGATAAAAGAAAAAACTATACAGTCACATTTACTATGGATACATACATTTATATATATACTATAGATCATTTTGTCTTCACATGTGCGTGTAAACAAGATTATCTACTTGTTATTTATAGTGAACAACAGCAAAGTAATGTTTTCAGCAGGAGATGGTGGTTTCATTGATTGTTCTTGGCATGAAATTGAAACTTATTCAAAACAATTAGAAAGTGATTTTCTACGCATAGGAAAACTTGGCGGAGGTTAAAATTAATTTCATTTGATTGTTTTGTTTTCTTTTTCTTCTCTACAATCAAATTGATTTGTTTTTCTTTAGGTACATATGGTGATGTATTTCATGTTCGTCATCGAATAACTGGTAAAATATATGCTCTTAAACAAATTCGAGATGAACATGAAGCAAATGGAGTTCCAGCAACAGCTATGCGTGAAGCAGCAATTCTAAAACAACTTAATCATCCAAATATAATTAAATTACAAGATGTTTTTTTAACTGATCAACGATGTTATTTTTTACTTGAATATATGGATGAAGATTTAAAACGTTATCTAGATAGAAATCGACCATTAGATCGACGAATAATTAAAGTAAAAAAAGTAGATTAAATTCTTATTTCTCATTCTATTATATTCATTATCTAGAGTTTTATGTATCAATTATTAGATGCTATATTTTATTGTCATAAACATCGTATTATTCATCGAGATTTAAAACCACATAATATCTTAGTTAATCATGAAAATCAAATCAAATTATGTGATTTTGGTAGGATAATTCATTGTGAAGTTTGCCTTTTCTTTTGTAAGTAATATTTGTCTTTTTTTTTTTAAATTTTAGGTCTTGCTCGTGCTTTTGCTGTTCCAATGAAAATTTATACACATGAAATTGTTACATTATGGTATCGAGCACCTGAAGTTTTACTTGGATCATTATTATATGGAACACCTGGTTAGAATAAAAACTAATTTAACTGTTTTGTTTTTTGATTTTGCTAAATACGAATTGAGTACTCTATGCAAACCTTAGTACTATTAGTCGTGGAATGATCCTAGATGAGTCACTGACGATTATTTGTTTCAGATCGTCCATCTGATAGCATACCGACGACGTTGTGACATACATCTTCTCTTGTAATTAATTACTGTCTTTGAGGAGCTCAAGAACTCGGTATCAGACCGTCGCAATAACATAGCTGTTTAATGTCTTGTATAATCTATCAATTCCTTCTTTATTGTATTTCTGAAGGATTAAGTAAAACATGATGAAGAAATGTGTTCCAAAATGCATAAAATACAATAATCTTTCTGTAATTAGCAATAAAAGATATACCATGCTTGACACTTGAATTCCATTTAGATTGCACTAATAGGTTGTTTTTTACTTAATTTTTAGTTGACATGTGGTCAATAGGTTGTATATTTGGTGAAATGTATCAAGGTTGGCCTTTATTTCGTGGTGATTCTGAAATAGATCAAATATTTCAAATATTTAAGTAAATTTTTTAAAGTTTTTCTAAATTTAATATATTAATTGCAATTTTAATTAAATAGAATATTGGGTACACCAAGTGAAGATGATTGGCCAAATATATTTTTATTACCACAATTTAAATCATCTTTTCCAAAATTTAAAACTCAAAAAAATCAACTAAGACAAATTGTAGATAATGATGAAGTAGCCTATGATTTATTTAAAGTAATAAAGAAAACAGGAAATCTAAGTAAAAGCAAAAAAGTATATTGTTTTTCTATTCTCTAGCGATTATTAATTTATGATCCAACGATACGTATAGCTGCTCGATATGCTTTACGACATAGTTATTTTTCTGGTTATGATCCTAAAAAATCATTATCAGCGATAACAAATACAAAAGCAAATCAACATCCATATGATGAAAATAATAATCTTATTTAAAACAATGATAAATCAACAAAGTATTTCTTATAGTTCTATTTTAATATTCGTTCATTTTTCTTGCTCTCTGTGTAAATGTCGTAGTGAAGTTACAACGATTGACAAAGTTACTTCTCATCAACTTAATATGTATTTTAATTGATAATATTAAAATTAGAAATCATTTATAGGATACTATTTACGAATAAATGTAGAAGAATCAATTCGCAAAAATCAATGATTATGTAGATTTCTAGTGACAACATTCACTTCTGCAGCTAATAGAGCAGTTCTCGAAAATATTAGGGTCTTATTTTAAGAACATTTTAACTTAATATTGATAAGAAAAATATTTCATACAAACACAAATTAGATTGGGACTCATGGTGAGTCAAATAAAGACATCATCTAATGAGATTGATTTTGTCACACTTTTAATAAAACATAATCATTGATTTATTTAAATAAATCTTTCTACATTTATTCGTAAAAAAAAATCATGCAAATGATTTTTACAGGAAAAACTATAAATTTATATTTCGATTTTAATCTCATCAATTGACCTGAAAATATTTTCGACAACCGATGTAATTTCGCTACGATAGCAATATATTTTTATGTATCGTTTATATTAATTTATTATATAGTTATTATGAAAAATATGTGTTAAATAAGTACTTTATCAAATAAAAAGAAAAACAAGGGTTTTCCTTCAATTTGCGAAATGAGTTTAATATTTTATTAATGCTAGCAAAGATAAAAAATACCAATCGAAATAAGTCTTTTATTATTATCATTCTGTAGTCATTAGTATAGGGTAACAGTAATTTTGGTCACTAAATGTTTTCAGTATTCATTTCACATTACTATTTCTCAATAAAGAGTAGGTGCTACTTCAGGTTGTCAGCAACATCACTTTGTGGTGTTTTCCACTGTTGATAAGGTCAATCAGTTGAACGGCCTAAGAAATAAAGTATAGTGTGTAATGCAAACAACATATATATATATTACAATATTAACTTAGAAAACAATATGTTTAAATGGATGTATAAATTCTCTACTGATACACGCACACCATTTACTAATTGCTTTAATTATACATTGTTCAATAATGATCAAAAGTACTTTTTTTTCATTAATATAATTGTAAGAATTGTTATGTTTCTATATCATTCAAAGACATGAAAATAATTTGTTATACGTTTTCGCCTCATAGAAAACAGAAATATCAACAAAAATTTAGTTAACAAAGCCATGTCATCAATATAAACAAAACTGATTGAAAAGTTTTTTATAAGATTATATTATTCTTTCTGAAGAAAATTTATAGAGAATTTCAAATGAAACAAAACAATAGACAAGAAAATCATCTTATTCCGGTTCATTAATATACAACATCAATAGCATTTAGAAACTAAAAACGAAAAAAATGAATAATGATATCTTTCGCCATCTCTCGTCTACACTCTTATTGGTTTTATATTCTTTTCCAATTGATGTTTCGTTTTTCATAGTATGATTCTTTTACCTAGCCTTCTTATCACATAACTGTAGGAGTGTTAGAGTGCCAAATTTCTCTCTATCTTCTTATCTACTCGTCTTCTCTTCATTTTTACTTCGTATTTATTTCGAATTTAACATCATCTAGATGCTACATTTAAAATAATGACACATAACATACCAGACAATCGTGATATTTCCTGTTATCATGTAACTAAACATTCATGGCGTGGTAAATATAAACGCATATTTTCCATTGGTACACATGGTATTAGTACATATGAACCATCAACACTTGGTCTTACAAATGCTTGGTCATATGATCAAGTTGTATCATTAACATTATCAAAATCTTCGAATACATCCGATAAATCTCAACAATCAATATCAAATTCATCGCCAATAGCAGAATTTATATTAACATTTCGAACAAAATCAAAAAAAAATGATACTATGCGTTTTTCAAGTGAATATCGTTCGGATATCATCACTGATGCCTTACGTTTTCAAACATTATTTTATCATCATCAACAAGCAACAAGTCAACCAAAAGTAATACACGCAACAAAAATTCATTGGTCATCACAACGTTTACCAGTACTGTTACGTATACAATCACATTGTATTGATCAAATTGATGCAACTACAAATCGTTATTTATGTTCATATGAATATAAAGATATTGAACAATTAATTCCATTAACAAGTGAAGGTGATACAACCGTACGTGGATTTCTTATACAAGATAAACATTATTCACGTTTACATGCATTTGTTACAACAGAAACATCAACATTATTTCAAAATATAATTGATTCAGCACATACAAATATAGGTGTACAAATACGTTTATCAAAAAAATCTTATACACTTAATGATTATAATCAATTACGTTTTGGTCCAACATATATATCTGATGAACATTTAACATCATTTGCAGAATTTATTGTTTATAAACATTCATCAAGACATGTTGATCATGTTCGACGTTTACTTTGTTTAACTGAAACATGTTTAATTGAACGTGATCCAGCTACATATCATATATGTACATTAAAACCATTAAATGAAATATTTGGTCTTGTACGACATAAAGATTCATTACAAGAATTTACTATTGAATATATAAGAAATAATCCAACACGATCAAAATGTAGATATACATCAACTGAACGTGATATTTTATTAGCAACATTATTGGATGGTGTACGTTCAGCAGGGAATAATGATTGTTGTGTTAAAACAAATCCAACTGATAGAGGAAAACGTTTTGCACCATTTGGACATTTAGTTGATGATGAAGTTGAAATACAACATTTAAAATTTCTTGTACAACCACCATCGGGTAGAAATTGACTATTTTTTTTGTTTGATAGAATTATTTGACTTAGGTTTTTTTTTATTCGTGTAGGTCGACTTTCTACTCCACAAGATTCAAATAATCCATCAGCATCACAAGGTGGTGTTTCATTTAATGAAATTCTTAAACGGTTTAATGCAAATGTACCTTATAGTGGACTTATTAATGCTGTTTCATCAGAAGGTATGATTAACTCTTCATTTATTCTTAAGAAAACAAAAAAAAAACATTTTGACACTGATTCATAGTCTTTTTTACTATAATTGAAATGCAGGATTAAAGAAAAATGGAATATCTCCGCTTCAATTCACTAAAATGGACTAATGTTTTTTTTTTCTTAACAGAGTACTACTCGAGGTGATACCTGGCGTTTGAAATGAAACTGATTTCATTATACAGAGTATATTACGACCAGAAGAAATCTAGAAGGATCCTTCTCCATGCCCTATCAATATTGGAGTAATGGTTTTACACAGAGGATTTTTACTTTTAGCACGGTATTTATAAGAAAAACTGAATAAATGAGTATCGGCCTAAAACTTTGCCCATGGATAGCTCTTGAGATCATTAGAGTATCCTAAAAATTTCAGCCAACAAGACTTGTCTCTTCTCAAGATATCAAATCCAGAAAAAAAAACCATGAAAATCTAGTTTTTTTTTGTAAACTTGCTATCCAAAAATAGGAACCACTCTTTTCGGCTGGCATTCTTTTAGGAGATTTCAATAATTTCAAGAGCTATCTCTATTAAAGAAAAAATATATATGAAGCATTTCATTGCTAATTTTCATTTGTCATATAAGAGAATAATAATAAGTCAAAACGAACTAGGCTGATGTACGCAGAGCAATTTTTCAAAATTAGTCACTTTGAATGCTTACATTCATAACCTAAAATTAAGGGTGTGGATGTGGATAGTATCTTCACAGACTCACCCTTAAGAGTGAACAGGTGAAAATGAAAGAAAAGTTCTTGATTGTTAAGAATCTTTGTATGGAGCTATCTAAATGGTAATCAAAGGAGAGGATATTTTTTGAGGTTCAATTTTTGGAATTTTAACTGTTCAAAATTCTAATTTATTTAACAGTTTGTATTTCAAGATTTTACAGTAGTTCACCAAAGCACCAAATTTGTTCTAATAAATAATTTCCTATGTTTGAAAATTCGAACTTTGAGGACAATTGATTTTTAAATTAACTAATTCTGAAAATTTGCTTTGTATGCATTAATATAATTTTTTTTGAGTTTTTGTTATTCTTTTCGATCACAACTGAAAATTATCTATGAAATACTACACATGTATTTTTTTACTTGATAACAGGTAAGATCGCTTTCATGATACCTAAAATAATACTTAGTTGCAGTATTTGCTTACCTTATCTGTATGAAGAAAAAAACCTTTGAATAAACTCCTGCTAATAACAAAAAAACAGCCCATTTGATTGAATCGACACGAATATATTTCATTTTTTTTGTGGTATTGCTACCGATAGCCTACCCTATATGTATGATACAAGAAAAAAAGATAAACAAAAACTAGTTTTGATTTTTTTGATACTGTTACGTATCTATCTCAAATACGAGTAGTTATTGTGGATAGTTTTCGGGTCCCTGTAGAGCTATTTTTTAGAAAGCTATCTTAAAGAACACAAAATTCTGTATAAAGTGATAAGTCGCTGCATTTTCTATGACCTTCGTTTAAAAAGTTAAAAGCATCACAAAAGCAAAACAAAAAGCGTTTTTTTAATGGATTTTTTGTAATACTTGTAACTTTTTAAAGGAAGGTCGTAGAAAATGCAGCGACCTATCACTTTGTTTATAATTTTGTGTTCTTTAAAATGGCATTGTTAAATAATGGCTTTAACGGATATTCGAAAAAGAATGAACCTATTAAAAGTTTTTTTTAATTTTCATCCATCAAACTCAAGTTTCTACATCAAAAAATGTAACGCTTTATTCTCTGCAAAACCTATTGAAAAGACGAGAAAGAAATAGTGGATACCAGAATCCAACTCATGCCGGATCACAAAAAAAGTAATTAACCTCGCGTCAGCTAGGATCGGGCCAAAAGATCGATGAGTTGGTCACAAAAGTTTGATCCATGTCGGGCACTACCATGAACTCAAGCCTTTTGGAAGCCTGTCATATCTCACCAAAGTCTGATTGTAGGTAAAATATCAGTTCAAAAGAATGCGGACACCTCAGAATGTTCCGTTACAAGTTTGAATTACATGATTGGTCAATAACACTAAATCTAATATTATAAGAAAAATATCTTTACCAAATTTTAATTTTTTCTGCTTCTCATTAATTTAATCTTTTCTTTTTTTTTTTTATTCAGGTCTCTTTGCTGAAAATAAAGAAAAATTAATTCATTCAGCGCTTAACACTTTAGTTGATACCGATACAACTACTAATGTTGTTGATCTTGAATTTATCGAAGATCAATATCTTGCTTTTCGTCGTTTATTAGCGTCAAAAGCTGGTTTTCAAGCATTTACACAATTACCGAAATTTCGTGAACGTATTGGAACAAAAATTGTTCGTTCTTTAAAATTAAATGATGATCAAATAACATATGCAGCATTAGAAGTTTTAAATACATTATTACAACCAATGCATTTAGATTATGATTTACGTCAAGAACAACTAAATAAATCAAGTATATTATCAACGAAAAAATTTCTTGAAAGTTTATTAGATATATTTTTAAAACATGTTAAACAAAATACGGGTTCATTAATTATTTCATCATTTCTTGACTTTTTAACATATACTTTATGTCCACCATTTTCAGAAACAACAGGTAAAACAGAAAAAAAAGCACACGTTCTTTTCTTTTTTCTTTTATTTTATTAATCACATAAAAAAATGTTTAGATGGGCAACATTTTGATGTTCTTCTTGAATTAGTCTCATCAAATGGACGAATATTTTTTAAATTATTTCAACATTCATCATTTACAATTGTTAAAGGTGCTGGTTCAATTATGAAAGCCATTATTGAAGAAGGTTCATCAGATATTTCTGCACACATGCAAGATTTAGCATTAAGTGAAGGTGCTTTGCCTGTTCATCTTTTACGAGCTTTGTTTACAGCATCAAATGATAGTCGATTGTTACCATTAAAATATCTTAGTCAACAATTACTTGGTTTATGGGCAACAGGACATCCAACAACATTTGGATTACTAAAAAGAATATTTCCACTTGGACTTATTGCTTATTTAGATTCAAATGAAGAACCAGAAAAAGATTTTGGTAAGATATCGAATTACTTAGTTTATAGGGTAATTCGATAGTTCTAACATTATTTTATGATTTTTCATATTTTGATAGAATTTCAAATGCTATTTTTATACTTTTAACTACCCGACAATACTGAATGTTTGCAGAAATTGATAATCAAAGAGTTATTAGAACAAACAAACGGTTTGATAGTATTCGAATTTCATTCGACGTCGAAACACGATATGAAATTTCGAATGCCGATGATCGAAAAAAATCGATACCTCCTAAAAAGCGAATAAACAGTACAAAAACGCTTTTCCTAAAAAATGCGCATTACTGGAAGCAGATTTTTTTTTATTTTGCCGCTATGAATCGGAACCGTTACGCTTCGATCAATCAACTGATCGAATGTAGAAAGAAACTGTAAAGTAGCCATTGCGAAATTCATATCTAGTGAAGTATCATGCCGTTCGACTTCATATCAGGCCTAGGATTAAACCTCAATGGGACTAAGAAAAGCTTAAAAAGATTCGGGTCCATGATCGACCACTGAAAGGTTATAATTGTTTTAAGGAAAATTTTATTGAGAGCAAGATATTTCTAAGGCTAAGAGTTTTGAGCTGAGATGTGTCTGTAGGCAAATTTGATAATTCTGAAAGTATTGAGGAAAACAAGCATGTTTTCTTTTGTGACATTCGATTTTCAATTGAAATTCATTACTGTGTCCTTGTATGATAAACCACTATTCTTGGTGGAAATTGAATATCTCGCCAAAAACATGTTGCTCTCACTAATATGTTCGGGATTATCCGATAAATCTACTCATAGACATAATATAAAATTGAATGGCATCTGACCATTAGACATGTTTCCTCACCAGAGAACTCTATTCAACTGTAGTAATCAGTTCTATCTGATAGCATTATTAAACAATAATCAAATAATAATCATAGTAAAGTAAATAGATCTTTCTCGCAAAGTAATACTAGCCACATATGATTCTCTATGTCTATTTATGTTAAATAATCGAAAAATATATTGTTTTCTCTAGATGAAGCTGCACTTCTTGGCCGTGATACTCTTCGTTTAGCAACTGAACAGCATGCTCAAACAAATAAATCTAACGCTCTTTCAACATCAATTATAAATACAGCAAATAAAATACGTAATGCTACTCAAATGAAAATTCTTGAGCAACATGTTCAACATGCTTTTCAACATTGGAGTTTAAAATTCAAACAAAATAGTAAACTTTTATCTTCATCGGATAATCCAAATGCGACAGGAACAAACATATCAAGTCATTCAAATGATAAACAACAACCTGTTGTTTTACGTAAACCACGTCAACGTATACGTGCTGAAAAAAATTGGCGTTTATTTTATCAAAAATTTGTTATGGATCATGCACGACCAACATTAATATGGAATAATAAAACACGTGATGAATTACGTGAAACAATTGAAAATGAAATAAGAAATTTTAATATTGATAAAGATCTTGGTCATGGACATTTAATATCATGGAATCATAATGAATTTGAAGTTTTATATCAATGTTTAAATGATGAAATTAAAATTGGAAGTGTTTATTTACGTTTATTACTTGAACAAGGAGAACTAACAGCTAATAATGATGCAGCTACAGGTGAATGATTTCTTTTTTGTTGCGAATTTCTTTTGTGAAACATGATCTAATAGGAGTATTGAAATATAGAGGTAGACATTTGCATCCACTCTTTCTCAAGACCGTATCAAATACTAGTCAGAGACCATCATGGATCGTGATAGACATTTGCGAAAAATCATTACAGACTATAACAAACGTTGTAGATATTCGATTCAAGATTGCACAATCAATAACGTCTCATTCTAAAATATGAACTTTTTTTCTTGCTGCATTTCTGTAACATATAATAAAGAGCTGACGAAGAAATGTCTTCTCAAATAGATAGAATAAGGCAATATTCTTTTGTTTGACAACATCAGCTCCATCATGTTTCCCATTTTAATCCCACAAAGATTGTACTAATAACTTTATGTTTAGATGCTTATAATCCCTCGGAATTTTTCAATGATCTCTATCATCGTTTTCTATTATCTCAACCGATAAATACAAAACAAGCATCAATGAAATCAATGTGCTTACAAGCAATGACAATTGTTTATGCACGTCATTATGAAACTATTGGTCCATTTAACGATACAAGACATATTATTCTTATGCTTGATCGTGCAACAGATAAATGTGAACGTGATCGTTTACTTATGTTTATAAGTAAACTTATATTAAATCATCGAAATGTTCGAGATATAATTGATTGTGGTGGAATTAAAATTTTCATACAACTTATGTGTTTAGCACATTTACATATAAATCGTGCACAAGTACCATTAGCTTCAAATGTACTTGAATCATCAACAACAATGACAAGAGAAAATGAAAAGGAATGGTATTATGGAAAACAAGATAAAGAAAAAGTTGGACCATATAGTTTTAGTGAAATTAAAGACTTATATAAAGAAGGAACTTTTGATGCTAAAACTCGATTTTGGGCACAAGGTAAAATTTTATTTATAATATCAATGGCGTGAACGATAGATCTATTCAATTAGTTTCTATCTGAGTGAAAAGATAAACCTGAAATCAAAGAATTTGTAACACCCAAAGATTTTCATAATTAATTTTATCAATAATATCGTTATAAAAAAAACATTGTACAACATAATCTGAATGGTTTAAGTTTATTTCACTATATTTCCACGTTCATATGGACATAAGGAACAGTTTTCTCTAGAATTATTCAACAAAGCCTTTCTTATATAATATCGAGAATTTCATAATAACTCCCAAAACAAAAAAGTTATCCCATTTCTAACAGAAATAGTTGAACTCTTACAATTCCCAAGAGATATGCTCTTCTAAAATAGTAGTAGATGTTACTTAAATCCATTTACATAAGAACAAATGTATTATTCACAAAGGAAGAAAACTTCAAATATTCCTACTTTACTATCGACGTCAAAAAATAAGGCAGGCCAAAGTTTTTGGAAAAATGTAGAAACTCACTATAGATATATATATCATTTTACGTTGGATGAAGAATTTTTCTATCGATTATGCCTACAATTGATTTCTTCTTCATAACCTTTTAGGTCTTGATGGTTGGAAAACCATGGATCGTATTCCTCAACTAAAATGGATATTATTTGCTAGTGGTCAATCTATTTTTAATGATAGTGAATTAGCAGCAACAATTCTTGATATATTAAATTCCATGTGTGAACTCTATCCTTCGCGTGATCAAGTAACTGGCGCAATAATTCGTCCATTTCCAAAAATTAAACGTTTATTAAATGATCCAACATGTTTACCACATATTGTACAATTATTATTAACATTTGATCCAAATTTAGTTGAAAAAATTGTTATATTACTTAATAAATTGACACAAGATAATCCATTATTACCACAATTTTATATGACTGGTGTTTTTTATTTTATTTTAATGTATACTGGTTCTAATATTTTACCCATAGGACATTTTTTAAAATATACGCATTTAGCACAAGCATTTCGTTCTGATGAACAACAACAACAATCGGGTGAAAAAAAAGATATTTATTTTCGTTCTATACTTGGTCATATATTACCAGAAGCGATGATTTGTTATTTAGAAAATCATGGACCTGAAAAATTTGCACAAATGTTTCTTGGTAAATATTGTACTAAACTATTTTGTTTATATTTCTTTGAATATTTAGGTGAATTTGATCAACCGGAAACAATTTGGTCAAATGAAATGCGTCGTTTAATGATTGAAAAAATTGCTGTTCATTTAGGTAAAATAAAATTTTTGTTTTTTTTTCTAATATTTAAATAAATAAATAATTTTTTTCATATATTTTAGCTGATTACTCTCCACGTTTAATGTCAAATATTTCAGCTATTTATTCATATTGTACAATACCAATTATTAATTATCCACAATTAGAAAATGAATTATTTTGTAATACATATTATTTACGTCATTTATGTGATGAACAAAAATTTCCCGAATGGCCTATACGTGATCCAATTGCATTACTTAAAGATTGTTTAAATATGTGGAAAGCGGAATTAGAGAAAAAAGGAAGTGATATGAGTGTTGATGAAGCTTATCAAGTACTTGGTAAATACACTAATAGTTAACATATTATAGATAGATTTATGAAATATTGTTTTCTACAAAAATTACAGAGATAAACGACTCAGAAACATTCACTTGTTTTACTGATTGTATTAGTGTTTTATATTATATTATATCATCGCATAGGATATGACTTAAAACCTAGATCTAACGATTTTCATTTTGATCTAGATACTGATATATTTAATGGTTTAAATTTCGCAAAGAAAACCTGTTCACTCGATTTCTAGAAAGTCATATCTCGAATGCTGTAATGAATAACTGATGCATTGCTTTTGAATCCAAGTTTTAATCCAACGAGTTTTTCGAGTTGCGTTCGTAATAGCGCTGACTATTTTTTCCTTGTAATAAAGTGTCTTTCGAAATATAAATATTCGTTTCCTGGCTGTTAGTTAATAAAATGACCTATTTCAATACTAGAAGAATTTCTATGAAACTTTGGAAAACGATTTGATTTTTCATGATAGAAGCCTACATCCGACTATTCTGATGAAACAGAGTTATAGAAAATCGATCGAAATCATACTGTGTACAAAATTGACTGATGAATCGGAAAGTTTCAAGAGAGTTTCGTTTTTCATATAGGTTGTTTTTCGAACATTGCGTAAACAGCTCGTGTGATAGAATGCCCTTCTTATCAGTGTCAGTCCTCAAGTGTGACTTGCCGATCGAGATCATCTTTCACTCATACGAAGAGCTTAGTGAGACTAGAAGAACTCAAAGAGGATTCGTCCTCATATAAACTCCTTCTGAAGTTGTCTTTGTTTTACTGTCTGTTCGACTGGTAGCTCAGCATTAGAAGAGAAATTAAGTGAAGGAATTTAATTCAAAACTTAGTCTATAAAAATATACTACAACGAAAAAATCGTCCTGAAAATTTGAGTAAAAGATGTGCTCAATCGTCGCGCTGCACTTAGAAATCGTGCTTCGTTAGTAAATTGGTTTCTCGAAAAAATTCGAACTTTAATATGTCTAATTTCCAGGGCTTTGAACTCAAAATCTCTTCTTGCATCCTTAAAATAGGTTTGGTTTTTCTAAAAAAAAAACTTTTTAACTTAAAATTGTTGAGAGTTACCTAAGTTTTTCATCTATTTTCAGGGCTTAATACAAAAGATGAATCGAATTCATCAGATTCTTCAGCTAATAATGGTCCACACAATGAATCAACTATTCGTAAAGCATATTTTCGTCTTGCTAATAAATATCATCCAGATAAAAATCCTAATGGTCGTGATATGTTCGAACGTGTTAATAAAGCCTATGAATTTTTATGTGCTGCATCCAGAATTCAACAAGGTCCAAATGAATTTAATATTTATTTATTACTTAAAACTCAATCAATTCTTTATCGTCGTTATAAAACATTATTATCCGAATATAAATATGCTGGTTATCCTTTGTTAATACGTATACTTGAAACTGAAGCTAAAAATGATCAATTATTTTCAATGGGTAATACAACAAAAGCTACAGCTTTATTACCAATTGCCATTGAATTACTTTATTATACACTTGATTGTTCTGAATTAAATTGTGAAGAATTAAGACGTGAAAATGGTTTAGAAATTTTAACACAAGTATTTCAACGTTGTTCATCTGTTATAACAAAATCATCGAAATCGGATGATTTTATTGTTGCTGTTTGTCAATATTCAGCATTATGTTATAGTGTTGCTGGACATTTTGAAAAATCACGTGATTTATTTATTGATCCTGATAAACTTCAATGTGTATTAAGAGAATTATGTCATTGTTTAAATTATACTCATTTAAAACAATTATGTACATGTGTATGTAAAGCAGCTATTTCATTATGTGATGGTGATGTACGTTTAAGAGATTTATTACATCGTCATGGATTATTTGTTTATGCTTGTCGTGGTTTATTTAATTATGATTATACTTTAGATGTAAGTATATACATACAAAATAAACATCAGAATTTCTCTCTATGATAATAGATTATCGGCTATAGCCGATACTGATTTCGAATATGCGTATAAGAGATCTTCTTAGCTTTCGACATGTTGGTTTTTCGGACGAACAAATTTTTTATTTTTCTAAATGATAGAGTATATTGAATTGTCCTAGAAGACAATTAGTTTTTCTTTTCCAAATGACTTTTTTTTTTGCGAGAAATATAGTCATTTTCATTCATACGTCATACACATATCAACGTTTTACTGTGAAAATCTTCATGATGATATTATTTTATTTAAAACCCATTTTGAGAACACTGAAAAAAATAATTGTCGTGCAGACAACTCGATATGCTCTTTAATCTGAGTAGATCACAAACGATTTTCAGTCTGCATGATGTACATAGTCTTAACTCAAAAGCAATTAACCAATAGGGAAACTTATTTCGTCAGCTAAAAAGCATCATAAAAAAAACTCCGAAACACTTGATTTGATGGCGAATTCTTTTCTCTATCGTTCTCAACGTAGTCTAAACAAAATAATTGTTTTTCATTTTAGCTGCTGAAAAACTTGATTTTCAATTTTCTAAAGGTTGTGCTTATCTTCGTATATTCTTCTTGTAAATAAACTTTCTCTACTTCTACCACACTGCAGATTCTGTTTAGTTTAAATCAACGAAAAAACAATATTTTAAATAAATATCTTTTTTCACTTTTCATTAGGAAAGTGGAATTGCTGATCCAAGTAATAAACAATATGTTGATAATCAATTAGCATGTGATTATTTACAAACTCTTGCATCACTTATACCAAATAATCCACCAGCTTTCATTGCTGCTCAAACATTTTTAACACCATATATTGTATCACAATTACCTGATCGTATGGTACTTAAATTACTTAATTCAAATCAAGAACAACCATATTTAGTATGGGATAATTCTTGTCGACAAGAATTAATTGATAAATTAGATGAAACACGTGATTATTTAGTTAAAAATGAATATAAATTAAATATTGAAAAATTTGGTAATCCATCAGATTTTCTTTATTCAGCACATAAAACTGAATTAATTATTGGTGAAATATTTGTACGTGTTTATAATTTACAACCAACAACAGTTTTAAAAGATCCGAAAAAATTTTGTTCGGATTTAATCGATTTCTTAGGAACAAGTTCACAATATGTTAATACACTTATGGCAATGCAATTACAACATGAACAAGAACAAAAATCTAATGTAAGTAGTTAGTCTCGAGCATCTTAAATATCACCAAACCGAATGACAATATCTCGACATGAAATTTCGTCCATCCAAAATGACAGATAACTGTTGCATCTTTCGTGAAGTACGAATGATTTTTGAAAATTTAATAATTCTAAAGTGAATACTTTTACTTTAGTTTTAATTATTTCGAAATTCGTTTAGAATTTAATTTTGAAATAAAAAAAAAAAGATTTAAACGTTGAGATATGATAAAATCTAAAAATAAATTTTATCTTGTATTAATTTTTATAAATAGGATGATAAAAAGTCGACTGAAGGTCTTCATCGTAACAAACAAGAACATATATCTCAAGCTCTTGAAGCCTTAAAAAATGTTATTCGTAATAATATGGGTATTGAAACATTATGTATTGGTCATTTTAAATTATTATTTTCTTTATTACGCATGGAAAATGTTGCACGTTTACAACAAAATGCATTAGAATTAATACTTCATTTAAGTGGTTCAAATGAATGTGTTAATGATATATCACAATCAAATGTTATTGTTTATTTATTACTTGTTTTACGTTCATCATTATCAAATCAAGAAACAACATTAGAAATTTTAAATGCATTATCATCAAATGGTAAAATTGTTCGTGATATTGTTGATAGTGGTGGTCTTCTTTATTTACTTGATATATTTTCAAATGGACAAAATTCAAATTTACGTGAATATGCAGCTAATGTTTTATCAAAATTAATGAATGATCGTTTACATGGTCCACGTATACGCTTACAATTAATTAAATATTTACCTGGTTTAGTTGTTGATGCAATGCGTGAATCATGTGAAACATCAATACAATTATTTGAAACAACACATGAAAATCCTGAATTAATATGGAATGATCATACACGTGAAATGACATGTGAACGTATTGGAAAACAAATCAATGAATTCTATTTAAAACAACGTATTGCACCAACAGAAACAAAATGGTCTATTGATGATGCATATCAATTATTAGGTGATGATGAAGAAACACAACGAATTAGACAAAATGAATTATTAGTTGGAGGAGTTTATGTTCGTTTATTAATTGCTAATCCTGGTTGGGTTGTACGACGACCAAAAGAATTTCTTACTGAATTACTTAGTCGATGGACTACACATACAAAGTATGTAAAGAATCGATTTTTCTAAACAGAAGATACTTTTAGAGATAAATATATAGGAAGAAAGCAAAAAATGGTCGAATGAAGCAGACAAATAAGCTATACCAATACATTTCTAAGAACAGAAATCCACAGCGGGTACCAGTTACCCAGGATCGGAACCCGATATTTGCACCACTGGTGCAAAAAGACTCACACCCACCCTTTATTCTCACTTGCACATGGTACTACTACAAAAAGAATAAACATTTCAGATAATTTATGAGCGAATATTCTTTTTTACTGCTATTTGTCGCAGAACTAAATATGTACATAACCCTTAAAGTAATCCAGTTTGATATTTGCAAGAGAGGCTTTTAATTTTAAAAGGTTCGTTCAGAAATCATGCTCAGTTTCTAGATCACTCCAGTGGAAAGGCCAAGACTATCTTTACAGAAAAATTACAAGCTCTATTGTAATTACGATACCTACGTATAATTAGAAAGCAATCCGATAAGACTCCAAATGAATATGTCGATTGGCACCTAATATAACGATATTTGATGCTCATTTCAAATTTTTTTTCAAGTGAATCTACAAAACAATGTTCGTGCATTTTTCTCAACATTAGTTTTTACATACAAACCTATTTCTTTGTGATAATTTGTATTCAACCTTCAATGTCAAAGCAATCATGGTCTTTCGAGTTTTGAGATTTTGAAGGCCATAAAAATAAAATTACAATTAAACAAAATTGTTCTTTATCCGAAGCAGTAAGGAACTCTCATTTAAATAGGTGTAATCTGAAAGCTGTATCTCGAAGTGTACTGAAACAAGTTCATTTGTTTGTTTTTTTAGACAACCAGAACAACTTCTTATGTCACATACAGATGAATTTGAAATGTTAACTCAATGTTTAATCCAATTATTACATGCTCAACCAACATTATGTGAACATTTACCATCAATTGGATTTTTGCCATCAATTGTTCAAGCATTAGAGTGTAAAAGTAACGGTGCTATAGTTGCATCAGCAATTAAAGTTCTTTTTGCACTTTGTAAATCGGAAGTTTGTTTACAAACATTTTCAACAAAATGTCCGCAAATTATTAATGGATTTAGACAAGCTATGGAAACAAGACGTGACCAGCTTGGTATGTAAACATTTTCTTTTGAAAATTTTTACTTTATTTGTTTAAAATAAGTTAAAATTATTGAAATACTTGGAAAGAATTTTGTGCTCCTGAAAATTCAAAGATTAGTTTTCGTTGTTAATAAGTAACTCGAGAATAATAATTATTTTGAATAGAAGACAAATAATCATGATGTGTTACAGCTATAAAAAAAATGTGTGTCATATAATTTGCATTGATAAAGAAAAATGTAAACAGATGAGATATCCGTGCGATAGCTTAAAAATCATTCTCAACAAGTTGTTAAATTTTCTCGCCATCTTGTTGAATAGTTTTGAAAAACACGATGGTTTGCATAATTCTGTATCACAATCGTATGTATCCGTGTTGTTTTGAAAGAAATATGATAATTTGCAAAGATAGAAACGCTTGTTTACTGCCTTCGTATATGAAGATCACACAGTGAGTTCTTCGTTTTGCTTTAAAGGTTTGGCATCTTTGATTCTTTATATGGTGTACTGTTATGGAGATCTATGATCATAATACTCAACTGAATGAACCGTCAAAATGTGATTTTATACAACGCAGCATAGTTGTTTACGATTATATACAAACCCCATATTTTTTTATCCTAAACTCACGTTAAAATTACTGTTTCATTTTTATGGTATACATTAAGTTAGCAATATACATATAAACTATTGCAAAATACAGTTCATAGTTCAACTATCATTAGTGCTCTTGGAGATCAGAAACACTACATGATGGGTTTCTGATATGACTTGAGTTGTAATCATTTATCACGAATTTTAAGACAAATGACATGAACACATTTTTGAGGAGTAAGTATCTGATGAGAACATCACTTCTCATTAGATTTAATCTGACACGGAGAGAATATTATCTTAAAAAAATTGTTCATTTGATTGATATCACAATATTTGAAATCGTAAACATTATTTTATTATGTATGCCAAACTTAGTTTTAAATAATGACTCTAAATAGATAATTTTAATATATTGACTATTTCATAATTTGTATTTCATCATTTCATATATGAATTAATTAATCTCTGGAAATGTAAAGGCTAGTATAAACTCCTTCCTTATTTTTTTTCATATCTTAAATTCTTAGTGTTATTTTTTTATTTCAAGGACTCATTGCTGAAAGTTTACATGACTTATTTCGTACTCCACCACCTGGTACACCTGATGAATTTATCAAAGATGCGTTACGTTGCCAATTAATTGAACATATTCTTACATTACTTAATCAACCATTAGCTGATGTTGAAAAACCTGGTTCATGTAAAGCACATCTTGTTGATTCATGTAAATTAATGGCTGAATCATTAGTTTATGGTGAACAAGTATCAAGTATACTTCAATCATCAACTGTATGGAATGATTATAAAGATCAACGACATGATTTATTTATTCAAACATCATCACATATGCAAGCAATAACTGGTGGTTCAGTTGGTCCACAAATCGCTGGTTATTTAACATCATCTGTATCGTCAACAACAGCAGGGAAGCAAAACATGACTGTTCCACCACCTTTAGTCGATCAATAAAGTTAAACGAAAAAAAAATGAGATTCTTTCTTTTTCTAACTCTAGATGAATTCTTTTCTTTTTTTTCTGTGATAGATTTTTGTTGCAATATATATTGATTTCTTTATTCATGTCTTATGTGTATGTACTCACTGATATCATTCATTTATTTATAATCTTTTTCATTTGCTAGCATATATCGTATCTTATGGAAAAACTTTCTTCTTTTTTGTTGTTCTGAAAAACTCAACCGGTAATTCGATTAACTTTCTATGCGTGTGTTTGTGTGTGTGTGTTTGTGCTTGATTCTTTCTTTTTTTTTTCTGTATCAAAAAACATGTGTGAGATCGTGACGAATGGTGAATTATAAAATATAATCTTCGTCTTTTTTTTTCCTATTGAATGATTAACAGAGTAATTGACTAGACTCTGTCTAGTAATATACATTCTTTTTTTTTACTATCTAACAATTGAAACGTTTACGAACTTCTATTGATTGTCTAAGAATTTATTTAAAGAAAGATTATTCTTACCATGATGATTTATTAAATATAAAAGATTGAATTAAAGATGTTTCTTTTTGAACTAATGAGGATACGAATTGTACTGTTAATTTATTTTGTATTTTTCCTTATTTTCAATAATAGAAAGAGTTCATTTTTGTTTTCTTTATTACTGATTCATTTCTATTCATATATTTATAGATTATCATGGAGGTGGTCATATCCGAACAGGATGTGGTTTCAAAACGATCTAAATTTGCTTATAGTGTTGGTCATATTCTAAATGATCTTAGTGCATCAATGTGGTTTTCATATTTACTTGTATTTTATCATCGTGTTGTAAATTTTTCAAATGCATCCGCTGGTTATTTACTTTTAATTGGACAAATAGCTGATGCTATATCAACAACATTTGTTGGTTTTGAATCTGATCGTGCACGAACTGGTTTATTTCATTATGGAAGACGAAAAACTTGGCATCTTATTGGTGTTATTTGTGTACTTAGTTCATTTCCATTTTGTTTTAATTTATGTGTTGGTTGTAAATATAGTGATTTATGGGCACAATTTATTTATTATACAATGTTTATTATTATTTTTCAATTTGGTTGGTCATGTTCACAAATTACACATTTGTAAGTGTTTTATTTATATCGAAGTACGAAAGTAGAATTTATATTTTAACTAGAGCAATGATTAATGAATTAACACATAAAGATGGTGAACGTGTTGCACTTAATTCATATCGTTATGCTTGGACTGTTATATCAAATATATTTGTTTATACAATGGCTAGTGTTTTATTAGGTTTTCATCCAAGTAATGATGAAACCGATATAACATCAGCTGATGCACCTATATTTCGTACATTAGCATTTATTGTTGTTGGTATTGGTCTTATTTGTATGATTATATTTCATGTTGGTTTAAAAGAATCTGAACAACCAGCTGAAGAAACAGAATATCGTTTGCAATTATCATTAACATCTAGTGGAAGATTAAAACGAATGACGTGGAAAAAATTTTTACGTGAAAAAGAATTTTATCAATGTACATTTATTTGGATGTGTGCGAGAGTTATTCTCAATGTTACACAGGTGAATATAGAGTATGTCTATATTATATGTACTTCGAATAAGTATTGTTTGTGCTTTTTAAAAAACATTAGTATATACTTTCGTAAACTAAAGTCAGGAATTTCAAGTTCTCATCATGTGTGAACTCAGAAAAATTAAATCGCACACTTCTTTATTATCATAGCAAATATTTTATACAGAATTTTCTCATCCTATTTTTCTTTTTAAGGTATTTCTTCCATTGTATATAATTGATACAATCTCAACATTAAATCGAGTATTTGTTGCTATTGCTCCATTATGTTCTTATGTTAGTGGTTTACTTGCATCTTTTCCTATGCGTGCAATAAATAAAAGATTAGGTAGAAAACCGACTATTATCTTTGGCCTGTGTTTTACATTATCTAGTACAATATTATTTTGGTTTATTTTTGATTTAAAAGATAATCTACGAATTGAAATAGCATTAATATCAGCTTGTGTTTTACTTGGTATTGGAACATCAACAACAAATATTTGTTCTTTTTCACTAGCATCAGATTTAATTGGTTTAAATACAGAATGTGGAGCATTTGTGTATGGAATAATGTCATTTACCGATAAACTTGCTAATGGCATAGTTATTGCTGTTATTCAACAGTGCAATCCATGTATATTAGCTTCAACAACTAGATGTGCATTATATTATAGATATATATTAACGTTTATACCAGTTGGTGTTGCAACTTTAACGATTCTAATGATATTAAGTATATGGAAAACTAATGTAGGTGGTAATCGTCATGAAATAATTCAAGAAGGACAAAACGAGATCCATACCACAAATGCAGTCTCTAATGAAAATGAAAATAATGAACAGAGTCCATTAATAGCTTGAGATCGATACTTTTTCTGTTATGGCTAGTCAGGTCGATTGAACAATCAATTTTGTTCTACTTTTTTTTGTGTTTGAAATCGAAATTTTTATTTTGTTTTACTTTATGTTTTACATCATTATTCCAAGCATTCCGACTGATCTTATTTAAAGAAATAAATCTGATTAAAGATCTGTAAATGAACTTGATAATACACATAAGAGAATATATTTCATTTTTATATAGATCAATTTATTGAATTTGAGTTCTATTAACTTTACTAGATGTATTGCTAGTGTATGTACATTTGATTTTCGAATGATAGACGACGCTGTGGTTACTTTGCCGTTCTGATTCAAGAAAGAATGTGACATGATTGACAGATGATATTTATCTAATTGAGTAGTGTCTTATGTGATGAACTTCAAGAGTTTAGCTTTAATTGTGAGTGTGAATTCATGGGTAAAATACATCTCTGCATATCACCAACTCATACACTTGAAGTAGAAAAACTGCGGTCAACCAACGATGTTCGACCGTTTATTGTGGCATAGGTACTGTTTATTATTCAAAGCTTTTAATATATTAGTTATGCGTATATTTTTCTACGTTGGTTTATTGTCAAAATATTGATATGTAGTTATGAAGCGCTTTCTTTATTTGTCAATGATTTATCAAGATCAATTTATAACGATTGACGGAATAAAGTACCTCAATGACCTATATGATGAAAAAATAACTTGACTCCATTCATTTATGATTACCAAACAAAATCAAGAACAGATTTTCCAATATTAACAAAATTCAGGAAAATAAAGGAATAATCATCATTCATTGTTTTGATAAATTTTGAAAATAAAATTTGAAGAAAAAAGGCTGCTATTTTAATTATAATCAATATCTAAAGAAAAAGTCAATTTAAAAATTCATTGAAATGAAGACAATATTCATTACAAAATACTCATTATTATGATGAACTAAAGTGATGTTTCTGAAATAGTTTTATCCTAAGATTAGATGTTTATTAAAAAATAGCGAAAATACTTGGAGTTTTTATCTGATCAAAATAGACCAAAGGCTAAAGTATTTCGAAATCTGACTTTCAGTATTTTTATGTTAAAAAACTAATGAATTTGAAATAGATTAATCTGAATGGTTGTGTCTTCATTTGAAATGCCTTTTTTTTCGTGCTTTTAAGAGAGTGTGAATGCAACACGTTGTCATCACTGCGAATAGAAAACATTGGGTCATTTTGAAGATGAAAGTTATTTATGAACGTCAAAGTTATATGAAGAATTCAATTGATATTCATTGCAATCTAGTAACCAACAATTAAAACATACTAGATCAACATTGGGAATCACTTAATCGAGCATTCTAATTTTTCTCAATTATTTATTCAAGTTAATTTATTTTCATATTTGTTTTTACTTGTACTGCTGTGCCTAGGTAAAGTTAGTCACAGATTAGCATTTTGTTTTGGAAATACGTTCACCTAAAGAAATGTGCCAGAAAAACATAAGTTGTGTTAGAAAGAGTAAAGAGAATACTACGAAGCACGGTTATGTTCATTTATGAACAGGTATGTAATACAAGATCACAGATTTGCTTATATGGTCTTTGATGAATTGGCATAAATTTTATATCACTGAAGTTAGTCTGCATTCGATACGAAAATAAGTAAGTGCATTCAAATTTATTTTGAAGACCAATGAGTATATATATAGTCGCACACTCTTAAAGTATTTGTAGATTTTTTTTGTCAACTATTCAAACGGTACAATATCGCCCAGAGCAGTTTGGTGCTCGAACAAGGGCATAAACAAAAAAACTATTACAATTTGTGACCGATATTGTATTAGACATATAACAGGTATTAGTAGACCAATTGTAACATACATTTCCTGACACGGTTTCACCAGGCTGTGTCGGCATCAATCCTGTGTAATAACCAGTGTAATATGCACCACAACGATTTGGAGACACTATACTAGTAGCCATCATTGTTCCAGCTGCACCTGAAAATCTTATCCACTGAGGTAAATAACCAAACTCGTTAGGGTCACATTTCGGTGTTGAAGTTGATGTCACATGTCGAGTTTCATCCGTGTTCAACGTATAATTCCAACATTGAGGAGGAAGAGGAGCCTTTGTTGTTGTTGCTAGAATTTTCCTACATACTACATTCGGATAGATAGTTATTGAGCTACTGACCTGGTTCTGGTGGAGGACACTGTATTTGCGAATCAGCCATAATAATCGGATAACAAACGCGTCGATGGCATCGACTATTTGTTACACAGATTGTATTTGGTTGAGAACATGTGACGCCATCCGGATTGCATGATGTCAGATCCGAGCAAGAAACCATTGAATTGGCACATATGTTTCCTCCCATTGCCATTGAATAGCATTCACAATCATAATTTCTTGAGCATGGTACATCACTTGGTCGTGGAATGCAATAAGATCGCGGAGAAGGTTGTAAGGCTTCAATCACAAAATATGTTTTTAGTTCAACCTTCAAGTAAATAAAAAAGCAAATTTATTTCAAATCATACCTGCGTTACAAGAAAGCATACACCATCTAAGAAAAAGCAAAATGATATTATTGATTTAATTCTACACACAGACTTACATAACCAATACTAAACGAATCATTTTTGCCAAATAGTTCGTTACTCTGCGAAAGGCGCGATGAGATGCAAGTAACAAAAAACATCTTTTTATTGCCCTGAATATTTATCGACAGATCATCAGTAATTCATGTTTGATAGTAAATAGAAACTTAATAGTAGCTCATCGGATTTAGTAAGAACATAGTCTAGGATGTAAGTATTACCAAAGATAAATATTGTTGTTGCAAAAAACCAATACTAGATTTACATCGATCAAGAAACTGCTTCAAACAAAGCTTCTGACGCAGAAAATAAATTCAACAATAAAATGAGAAAATTTGAAAAAAGAATCACTGATGTAGAAATCTACCAAAGTGATAAGTCGTTTTTGAAGTGAAACTTCGTTTATTGTTTGGCTCCTGTTCGGACTAAGAAAAGCCACAGTTTTGAGAGTTAGGGTTTGAATCATAGTAACCTGCAGTATTTCAAACACTGAAATCTGTGGTTTTTAAATCATATCTTATTATGAGAATAAACCACAGTATCAGATATTGCATTTTCAACAGTTTTACATACCGCAAAATTTCAATGTCGACTGCTGCAGAATAACAATGTTCTCTTTCAATGGTGTTTGAATTCGCGGTTAGGGTGTGGGTGCGTGGTGGGGTGAGTTGTGGCTGTGTGGGCATGGAGTGTGGTTGTGGGTTTCTAATGAATAGTACATCCACATGCAAAGTCACACCCACACCCACACCCACACACCCATACCCCACACCCACATCTCACACCCACACACCAAACCCCACACCCACCCACACCCACACCCACATCCACACCCAAACCCTTGGGTTCAAGTATTCTGTTATAATGCTTAGACATATTTGGGATTATGGGCTAAATTTCAGACTTACAATTCTTCTTTTTTGCTGTTGTCCATCATTTCTTTTACGCTAGGTGCATGCGATTTGCTAACTAATGAATCGTAATAGATGGTAGAATTTTGCATCTCATATTTTGACTCCTAAATATATTCTATTTAAAAAACAAAATTTATCAGGAGACGTAGCATGAAAAGCTCTACAATTTACATAGGACAACTAATTTTACAGTTGCATTTTTAAAGTTCAAAAATTGACAAAGTTCTGAATAATAAAATTTCGATGCTGCGAAATCAATACTTTTTTTTTGATAAGAGATCACTTCGTTTTTTCTTATGTCATCTTTGTTTTACCTGATATTTTCTATTAAACAAAAAACAAAACAGACCATTAAATGCAGCATAAAAAGCTCTACAATTTATATAAAACTGAGTATTTTATCGTTGCATTTTTTTGTTTGCAAAATTGACAAAATCCTGAACGATTAAGTTTCGACGCTGCAAAAAAGTCGGTTTTTGCGTATGCGGCGAACGCGTGTTTTTTCTAATTTATCACCTGATGTTTTAGTTTAACAAAAAAAAACAAAATACATCACAAGATGTAGCGTGAAAAACTCTACAATTTGCAAAGAACAATTCATATCATATATGCACCTTTTGTTTTAAAAAAAAACAAAATTCTGAGTAACCAGTTTTCGACGCTGCAAAAATTCTATACGAGCAAAGACTTCCTTTTTTCGTATTTCATCTTTTTATCAATCAATATGCTTTCTTAGAAAAAAAACAGAATATGACGAAAGATGCAGCGTGAAAAGCTCTATAATTTAGAAAGAACAGATTATTTTAATTGTGTACTTTTTATTTTCAAAAAGAAGCAAAATTCTCCGAATTACTTTTCGCAGCAGCGTCGAAAATTGGTTGCTTAGAATATTGTTTATTTTGAAACAAAAAGCACACAATTAAGATAAGCTTTACATTGTAGATTGTAGAGCTTTTCACGCTGCATCTTCTGGTATATTTGTTTTTTTTTTAATAAAATGTTTTTAGGGATGAAAATATGAAATGCAAAGTTCTGTCATTTATTATAAGTCACCCGTTATGTAGCATATAGAAAGCGGCATGTTACTAACGTAAAAGAAATGATGAACAATAGTAAAGGGTAAGACTTATAAGTCTGAAATTTTGCCCATAATCCTAAATATGTCTAGGCATTATAACAGAATACTTGAACCCAAACTAAGGCTTTTAGAAGAAGCGGGCGAAAAAATTTTTGGAGTGCTCAACGTATTTCTACTGGGTTCAATTCAGATAGACTCAGATTAGATTCTTCCAGAACTTTATCGTTGATTGACTATATATATATCCTTTACAGATAGTTTGGGAGGATTCTACAGCATATTTTATTGTATCATTCTAAGAGATTAGGTAATCATTTTTTATACATTATGTTGCGAAAAATCATCATAACACATCTGTATCTGTTTTCCTATGATGGGAATCTAAGGATTAAAGATAATTGAAACAGAAGGTGTGGATATTATTGAAAAGAGCACTAACATCAACACATACACCCACTTCCGTTGCTAATTATTTGGTAACGTAACTAGCAAGTAACTTTAACTTCCTGCTCTCTCATTATAGACAGGACAAACGCTTACGCTTCTTTAAGCATTCATAAACGTGAGCTGTGCAGCGTAGTTTTCATTTTCTTTTTGAGTTATTTCGTTTTTTTAATAGCTTCTTGTTATTTTCTTTCACTTTTTGTATTATTTTTTCTTTATAGAACACCATAGGAAAATCGACTCACTCTTTTATAATGCGAAAAAGAAAAAAGAAAATTTTTCAACTTCTTTTCCTTTTTTTTAGAAAGAAAGCAAAAGTGCCACCCCTGCCTCAATTTTATCTGGCTACGTGCTCAAAAATACTTGTGTTTGGTTCTGTTTTTCTCTTCGATTCTTTCGTTCTATTCTGTCAATACACATATGATTACTAATGACGACGATAAACGAAAAAAAGTAATTGTCTATGAAATCAAAAAGTAAAAGTATGACTTGTGAGGTCGGTAAAATCAACGCTTCTTAAAAAGTCTGGTGCTGCTGCATTGCTTGTTATAACAGATGAAAGTTTGTTTTAAATTGAGTTCCAGAACTTATACTATGGAGAGTAGAAAGATACTGATGTTAGAAACCATTCTTGATATTACTTTTATGTGACAAGAAAGAAGTACTTTACCTTTTGTTTATATGACAACAACGATGTTGTCAAACAACTAAGCAAGTTTATCAATGTTTTATCTGAGCATACACGTTTCTGTCATTGTCTGTTTTTTTTCTATGCGAGTTATTTGATAAGATGCAGTAAAATTCTTGTTATATAATGAGAGTATGACATTGCCTGTCGTTTTTCTTCTCTAAGGATGAAACTGGCCAGGATGAGATATGACCAGCACTGAGTGATTCGTTGACATTAGAAAGGAATCTTTTTTACGTCGATGAATCTAATGTCACCGCTCTAGATCGTACATATTATTAACATACGCTGACAAATTCTGAAGACTGCTATATGAGCAAACTGAGAACTATGCTAACAATTTATGCACTCATTTACTGAACATAGTTTTATGAATCATTAAGCAAGATGCTTGTTTGTTAATGTTACAGCTCTAAGAACTATCAAAACATTGTCTTTATTATTGTATTTTTTTATCAGAATTGTCGGTCACGAATATGAGCAAAAACAGTACAATTGATCGTTACCTTGATGCTGGTGAAGAACCCACCCAAACATTGTTACCTATCGAAGGTTATGAAAAAAAACCGCTGGTATCATTAGAAGAAGCTGTAGAACGAGTAAAGCCATTGATAAATGATCTCGACAGAAAAGTTTGGTTGGCGAAGCGGAACTCTTCTAATCCAAAAGATGATCTTACTCCCGACCAATCTGCAGCCATCCATCTCTACACGATGCAGTGGACTTCTTCCCAAGAGAGTCTCTATGTTCAACTGAACCGAACGCTTCGTTCTGAAGTACGAGACAATTTGAAGCCATGGTTCTCGTATCTTAAACTATTTCTTACAGCCTTGTACAAATTGCCATCAATGAAAGGCACGATTTGGCGTGGTATTCATGGTAATGCTAGCGATCAATATCAAACTGATTATATATGGTGGGGTTTCAGCTCGTGCACAGAGACCATGCCAATATTGGAGCAGTTTATTGGTCGTTCAGGTGTGCGAACAATATTCATGGTCGAATGTATTAGTGGAAAAAGTATACGCAACCATTCGTTTTATAAGAAGGAGAATGAAATTTTACTGATGCCTGGCACCTATCTACGTGTTGTAGACAAATGGAGTCCGGCAGAAGGATTATACATGATTCGTTTGCAGGAAACGGATCCTCCACATAAACTGATTACTTCGCCTCTTGAGGTTTCTTCTTCAATTATTGCGGCACTTCCAGCAGGTAAACTCTTCATTTCAAACACAACTCTATCAGACGTTTGATTTTCATGAGCACAATTGATTGGTATAGTTGTACGTTGATCGCATCTTTTTCTCTTCGTGAGACTATTTCATGACGATGAGACCTAGAAAAAGGGTATATATGAGAAAACTTCTCCTTCATCTTTTCCAGCTGTAAAACTTCGCATGGTATTTTTCTCTCGCAGTGAGAAAATCCTATGTTGTATGAGAAATGTGAGGAGTTGTCAAGCTAAGATGCTCTGATGTGCATAAATCCACTAACAGAGTTTTCCATCGAAATATTAACCTGCTTGATATGCAAGCTTTCTGCCCTACTTCGCTATCTCTAATTAGAACTGATATTTCCACGAAAGTATGTAAGATCTAGGCTTTTTCAGTGAGTCATCCTATTCAACTTCAAAAATAGTGTTCACTGTCGACTTCTATGACTCTGACTAGTATCTTTTCAGATATCATCTGTCTAATATTGTCCATTTCTTTTTATCGATTTCATTGGCTTTTTCTTGCAAATATTTCTTCTAACTGTTGTAACATCGATTTCTTGCATTTTTCAGACGCAAGTGGACCATCTAAAATCCATCCTGCATGCCAATTTCGAGCAGGTTAGCTAAGAAGCTCTTTTACTAATCCAATATTTCAATTTCAAAAAACTCTTACAAACCCAAGCTAATGAAGTACGACCGGTTCCGACCGGAAAAATCCAGAAAGTGGTAGGAATGCGGACGCAAGAATCTGGTGATTGCTTTTCTGGGCGGCTCTACGGAATAAAATCAATTCCGATCGGAGCTAGAAAAATATTATCGTCAGGATTAATCATCGAATTCCTGCGTCAAAATCCCTACAAGTTTGCGCAATTTTCCGCTCGGAAGCAGTGTCTTTCCGATGAGGATCACTCGAAAATTTACGGATCTAAACGTCGAAATCATTGACTTCGAAAGATATCTGAGATAGTTAGCATATGAAAAAGACGATATGTCTTTAGACAAGTCTTGGCTTGATATCCAGTTTGATGACGACAGTAAACAATCGGTCAAATCTCTTCAAGAACTGGAAAATATGCTACAAAACCCACCAACTCCGGTCAATGCTGTCGTATTAAATCGTGTTCAAGGGTCGATGATTGGCATGGCTTTGGGTGATGCCCTTGGTGCTCACGCCAAATTTCGATCGCGAAAATATATTCTCCAAAACCCGGTGAAGGATCTTAGAGGAGGAGGAACCCTTGGTCTCGAAGAGGGACAGGTACAGTATTTTTTGGTGCACTGAATTTCTAATATCTCACTGGATTAGCTTTCGCCAATGTTAATGCGAAAAATCATATGATAATGTCACTAAAAGGTCGTCGATTACATTATGAGCACATTTTCATGGGGTAACGAGAATTTTTTTTTGAAGTTAGTATTGCCATCTGTGGAACCTACTACTCAAAAGTTTGTTGTAGTAAAAGTTCGCTTATGAAGACAAAGAGTTTTGTTTACGATACATAAATACTAGTAGAACTTTGTTCATTCACTCAGCATTCGTTCTATATCCTCTGAAATGCAATTGCTAACCAATGTTGAAGTAATTTATATTCAGATAAGGGAATCCTTCCAGTCAGTCTCACATTGCAGATCACAGCGAATATTTCAACATGTTTTTTTTAGATTTCGGTACCTCTGAGATTCGAATCTATTTTAGAACTTCAATTCTAAAAGAAGAATTTTTTCTCATAACGCACTTGCTCAGTTCCTGCCATTGGTGGTAAGACATAGGTGAACATGATGCGCTTGCGAACTTGTCACAGATTGACTCATACAATAGATGTTTGCATGTACAATGAAGTTTAGTTCCGATGGGATTAAACTGACAGCTTTGTGAAATCATGATTAAAAATAAGTGTTCAAGTACATAGCGAGAACTTGAGATTCCTTTTTCACAAAGACCATAAATGGTAGATACAATCGACTAACTTCCAAATGTCACCATCATTAATATTTTTAGGAATATTCTGAGCTAGTGGTACAAATCTATCGTGTTGCACATTTTAATATAGGAAGGATTGCGCTAAAACTTGCTCAACTAGTTTCTGAAATGGCAATTATTGATTGAGTGACTGGTAATGTGACAAAATATGAATGAAAAAAGTAGTATGAACTCGGACCGTTTGGTATTTTCTTCAAAGAGATATATCGAAAAGACATCAGTCATTTGAGATTCGAGCTATACACTAGATAAGCATATTTTAGTTTACTGACGACACTTCCATGGCTCTATGTCTTGCAAATTCATTATTGGCTCGTCGAGATTTCGTGCCCTATGATCAATTGGTTCGCTACAAGTGGTGGTATAAGTGTGGTTATATGTCTTCCAACGGACAGTGCTTCGATATAGGCACCGCTACAAAGGAATCCATTCACGAATTCGAACGTCGCCAAAAACACATTGCTCAGAGCCATAAAATTTCTCATGAGGAATTAGATTTTCTATCAGATCTAGATCTGATGAAGAAGTTCGACGTATTTTGCAGCCATGAGGGTGCAGCAGGGAACGGAGCATTGATGCGATTGGCTCCTGTACCCCTCTTTTTCCGTAAGTTTCCTGAGCTCGCTGTGAAATATTCCGGTATTAGTGGCCGCATCACCCATGGTGATCAGAAAGCATACGACGCTTGTCGTTATTATGGTGCTCTGATAGTGGCCGCTGTAAATGGAGAAACTAAGGATAAACTGCTTTCAGATAATTTTTACGACTGTCATCGAGCATGGTTCGCCAACGAAGCACTTCATCCTGACATCCAACGCGTTGCTCAGGGATCATACAAGAAAAAACGCGGATACGATGATGGTATCCGAGGAAACGGATATATTGTAAATGCTCTTGAGGCAGCCTTGTGGGCGTTTTGGTCCGATGGAAACTCCTTCGAATGCGGCGCTCTTGATGCTGTCAACCTCGGCGACGACACAGATACCACAGCCGCTATATACGGTCAGTTAGCTGGTGTTACCTATGGTTATGAAAATTTACCAAGAAAATGGATTGAACATCTCTATGCCAAGAAATTCATTAGCGCAGTGAGTAAGTGGATTGTATATGAAGGAGACCGATGGCAAACCAAACATTTAGAATGATATATATATATACTATTTCGATCAAAAAAAGAAAACAGCCAACTGTATTTTTTTGTCCTTTGTCATTCCTGTTGGACGTTATATCCATACGGCTAAACAAATATCATGCAATTAACTCTGTTATTTCTCTCTATCTCAATGTCTTCGGATTATCTAAATAAATGTATCAATCAGATAATAATTATCTTGTACTTTATTCCTCTGGCGAAAAAGCGAGCCTTTGGACATTCATCATCTTAACTTTTGAGAGCGAATGAATGTGAATTTGGATGAAACATGGGGATTAGATGAATGGGTTGGGTGTAGATCTAAGTGAATTATTACGGTGTCTTATGAGATCAAGTACTCCTGAATAGAAAGTGAACGCTGCTGCTAAGATCAGGCTTCAATAAAAATGATGATTATGTGATGACTCATAAAAATATTTGTCTGCTGTTTGGTGTATTCTTCGAAACTGTAGAATCTATGAATGAATATTTATGAATCATGATTAGAGACATCGATGAAGCCTTATAGGCGACCATCGAAATGAAAAAAAACTTTTGATGGTCAGATGTTATTTCGATAAAAATAATTTGAACACAATTGATTTATTGGAAAAATGATCGATTGTATCTCATCTCTCGACAGCTTTGCATGTAAAATTATTTTACTTGCTTCCTATAGTGAAGTCATAGCTGCAATATGCTGAACAACACAATAAAAAAAAATCAGACTGTTCTACAACAAACTTCAGCAATATTATAATACCAAAAATATTTTGTGTTGATTGATATTGATATAAACCAGTTCCGTATTAAAAAGAATTAATACAGTGTGGTTTTTAATGAGGTATAATTTTCGCATAAATAACTGTAGCAATTTTCCTATAGACGACAGTACTCAATGAACCACTGTCAAATTGATATCGATTATTAGTTACAGTTTGAATAAAATACTCAACATCAGTCGATCTTGTTGAAAAAGAAACAATTCGCAAACTAAGAGTGCAGTTACACCAAAGTTGTAGCACTTTTATTTTCATTTTGTGACAACATTTAATGATCGTCAAACAGTTGACCTTTCACTATCAAATGCTTGCATGCACCCACTGCTGTATTCATATTAATAGTTAATCTAAATCTGACGATCATCCGTCAAAAGATTAATTCTTTGAAATCTCTCTGTCATACCACACTCATATGTAGAGAATAACAGCATTTCATTGACTTCATTAAACATCTTCCTCTGAGATACATGCAACACCAGTACTTGAACATAACGAAAAACAAACTCGTGACTTTCATATCTCAAAAGCGTCAAGCATATATTTTCGAATGATGAATTGCACCGTGAAATTAATGTACATCGATTTAATTGATTAAAATAGATACTTTAGTGATGTAAAAGTGATAAACCTGATATTTATTGAAAGTCTCAGATGGGGATTCACAAATATCAGTTGGATGATACGAAATGTGTTTGTCTAGTCGAATCCCGTCAAAACTACAAAAAATTGTATTTTTTTTTTAATATTTTAACTTCTCATTGTGTCTGTCGAAAACTTTCTTATCGTTTTTGATGAATGGCTCATACATTTGAGCTTCTCAAAAGTACACCAATATTTCAATTGATTTAATAAGAGTGGCGACTGTGTATTGTTTTGTCAACAAAAACAGTGTAGTTAGTACTGTTGAAACTTGTCGTTTACCTAAATGTAAACGAAATCGAAGATGATGGCTTGTTGAAGTATAGCTCTTCTGTAATAGATCAAATGGAGTTTGTGACAAAGGCCAAAAAATGATTCTGTTGTCAATGACAAGATTAAAAGCAAAAAACGACTAAAATCTCATTTCTCATCTTTTGATAAGTAAGTTTTGACATGCGATCTTCCTGTTTCGGTGTTTTAGTGTGGCCGAAAATATGAGCAAATGTAGGGATCAATTGAGACACAATTTCACAAGAGACACACCATTGTTTTATCTGACATCTTTTTAGTCAAACTTATGAGAAACGGGTCAGAGAAGTAAATAAAAAAGTGCTTCATTGAATATTTTTACATTTCAATTCTAATTGTAATATATTAACAGTCATGCTCGAGTGTATTTGGAACAACTAGACTTTTTTGATTCATATGATTGATTTACTCTCTTTAAACTTATGTCATGTCAGATTGAGTACTATTTTCTCGGCATCGACATATTATCACGTACAACAAGTGTGTTCTAATAATAGAGATAATCACTAAAGAAGAAAATGTAAGAGTAACGTCGCATATTCCAATTAAGAGCTTTATCAAGATTTGTTTCAAGTGATAGGATACAATGCAGCAGTGCGCAATATTAAACCCCTATAACAATCGAAGAATCCCCAGGTATGTGCACTTAATTTCATTTGTTGTTAGAGATTCATGTTCGTGTCAATTGAAAGAGAAAAACTCTATGTTGCCTTAATCCTTTCTGAAATGATCAAACATCACGATTTCACGTACAAACTTCCATGGCAAAGTCTTCAAGCCAGCATAAGAAGTTGTTTTGAGAATCCTGTTTATTCGACGATAGTAGAGCACGGTTCTTTGCACAGTCATGTTTTAAGTTTATCGCATTGTCATTGTTTAGTTATTATCCAAGCTGTTTTCTACAATTTTATTTAATTAAAGAAAAAAAAATATTAAAGGTTTGATTCAATTGTGTACTATAATATTATATAATAAGCTCTTTAGAAAAATAACCTCAATATTCGATTCGTACGTGTCGTCTTATTTTCAAACAAATAAGAATATAATGCTCACCGAGACAATAACTATAAAAAAGAAATCGCATACAAACAATATATAAATAAATAAATAACGAAAGAAAAAAAGTTTTTATTTTAATGTTGATGATGGTGGTAATCCAAGCCATACATGTGGTTTACTTGCTCGTTGTCTTTCCTGTTGCTGTTTTATTTGTTGAATGACTAAATCAATTTGTCCATCCGTTTGTAAATGTAATTCTTGCCGTTGTAATGGACTTGTAAATGGACTAACATAACCAACAACAACTTTATAAACTTTACCTCCACGTTTAACTTCATATGTTGTTGGAACTGCTTGTGGTCTTGATAATTTTGGTTTATTAAATTGTTGTTGTGATTGATTTTTGTCTTCCTTGAAAGAAGATGACTTGAAAGTTGATGATAAATCCGTATTTTGTCTATTTAATTGAGTACGGTTTTGTGATGGTGGTCGATGAACTATTTCAAACAGACTCTTTGGAGATTTTGAATGAGTTGAAACCGATTCTGTTGGTGGACTAACATAATGTTGAGATTGTGAACGAAATATACGTGTTTTCAAATCAAATCGACTTGGTGATGAGGGTGGACGATCGATCAGTGTTAATGGAACGGGACGATGTTCAGCATAAACAGTATCATCTTTACCTAGACACAATAACAAATTCCTATTTCAATTCAATTTTCTAACGTTTTCATGTTTCACATCACATTAAAAGAAAGAAAACTCGAATCGATCAACTTACTCATAATTAAATGATTTTCTAAATGGTAAACGATAGAATTTTTGTTACCTCGATCACAAGTAGTATTTATATAATTTTTTTGAGATTCTTTCACTTAATATTTTATACTCAAAAAATAAACGACGTCAATATTGACTTAATTGCTACTCTTGAACTTTTATTTCTTTTATTACTTACTTTTATCTGCCCTATAAAATGGTGATTGTTCAATAATGCGAAATTCTTCTGGTACTAATTTTCGTTTTTCATCAACACCACCACGCATTTGTCGTTTTAATAATTCTTTAGTTTGTTCTAATGTTAGATTAAGTCCAATATTTTCATTATCAAATAAAACAGTCATTTCTTTTTTTTTCTCATCTATTGATTCATTCTTTTGTATGACTTTTGATGCTGATGTTTGTCTTCGTTTAATGCTTAAATTTTTACGTTTAGTTGCTGATGCTGATAATATTGGTGGTGTAGGTGTGTTTGTTACTGGTAGTTTATCTTCTTCAAGTGTATAATCAAATTTAACTGGTTCGAAATTCATCAGTAATAAACTACTTTGTGTATTAACAAGAATTCTATACAAAATAATAAGCAAAATTTATAAAACACGAAAATCAAAAAAAGAAAGAATCAATAAACCTATTTGGTGTTGCTGTTAGGCTAGTAACTGGATCAGAAACACTATTACCACGCATAACACGTAAACAATAGCCACTAAGTACACTCCAAATACGTATTTTTCCATCAGCACAACCAGTTAATATTCGTAGATAAAGAAATTCAAGGCATAAAACTTCTCTAATTATAGAAAAAAAAAACAGTAACAACAGCAGATATTTATACAAACATTGAAATTTAATTTATTTCTATTTACTTTGGATGACGAAATGTACATAAAGGTTTATTTAATGGTCCTTGTGACGTCCATACACTAGCATAATTATCATGGGATGATGATGCTATATGCCATTTATCAAATTTAACATCTGTGATTGCTAGACGATGTTTGATAGACTATTCAAATATACAGAAAAAATTTCTTTTTTCTTCTTTGAGTTTCATATTTTTGAGTTACTTTAATAAGTGCTCCACTTAGATTATGCCAAACTTTTATTTTTCCTTGAATATCACCTGATAATGTCATATCATCACTAATGGCAACAGCTGATACAGGATGTTTATGTTTAAATGTTCTCCATGGTCGAGTATGTTTATATCTCCATACTAAGATTTTTTTAAAATGTTTTATTAATAAAATAAATAAATCAATAAATTTTAAAATTCTTACCCAAACAAAGATTATCATTGCCACCAGCAGCAATTAAATCAAGAAAAACAGCTAAACAAGTTACTGTTCGTTCATGTCCATGATATAATTTCGTACAACGACCTGTTTCTAGATTCCAACAACGAACAGTTAAATCATAACTACCCTATCATTTTTTTAATTTAAATACAAATATTAAATTTCTGAATTTTTTCAAAACAAAATACCGTAAATATACGTTTTTTACTCTCTTGCACAACAATACAATGAACAGAAGCAGCATGTCCAACTAAAACCATTGGTCGTTCTTGTGCTGATTGCATATCAATAAGTCGAACTCGACCATCACGTGATGTTATAGCTACAACACTTTCACCACTCATATGTACAATACGACGACGATCCGAACTAGATAGTAATATCAACAAAGAATTATACAATCAATTCATTAATAGAAATAAACAACGACTAAATCAAGAATATACAAAGGAAATGGGTAGCAGAACATCGATTGAAAAGAATCAAGGAAAAGCATATATGTATATATATATGTCAGATGACTAATCTGTAAAGTTTTATTCACTTACGAAGCTATTTTTAAAATAATTTGTAATGAATGAAAAACTAGAATGGATTAAAAAAATAAAGATAGAATTCCGTAAAAAAAAGAGCAAAATCCAACTGTTCATAGAAATCTTCTCTTGATATTTCAGTTCTCTTAATGCTTAATTCAAACGTAAATTTTCTCGAAGATATGATATCGGGAAAACTTCCGTATTTGAACTCATCAGGTAGTATAGAAAAACACATTTTAAATTATTGGGGAAATTTTTTATTTGTCATTCCCTTCATTCTTAAAGTATTGAATATATATATAGGGCTAAAGTAGTTTGACTTTAGCACATGCAAGAGGGAAGGAAGTTTAATGGAAGCAATAGCTACACTTTATAGTAACGTGTTAGAAAATACTTCAAATTTCTGTTCATGAAATGTTAAAAAATTGTATGCTTGTTGATGTATTTTGCCTTCTTTTACAAATTTATAATATTTATTTTTCCGAATTTTATACGACTTGTTGTGATAAAAAATGTTAAGATGTCATATCGAATAACAACATAATTTTTTCGAAATAATAACAGAAAAGATATCTATATTATTTTTCGTATCACACTTTCACGACACGAATATGAAGTGTCAATATTTTCATAGATCGACAACAAACATGAATGTTTGTAAATTGTAGCATTAACCTTGAACTGTGCCATGTACTTTTACAGAGAATTTAATAAAGACATCCGAAAGTTAGAAAATGTTTTTTTTTCCGTTCAGCCTTCATCAACAATAATACATTAATATAGCCTATAGGCTTAAAAAATAATTCAAATCGATTTCTATCAAAAATACTAGATGACATTTTATTCTTTTTCTTTTTCTTTTTTATTTTATTGTTTCTATGGAGATGTCAATAACACTTTATTCATAATTATTTTAATCAATTTTTATTAGAAAAAAAAAAACTTACTCATCTTTAAGTAAGAGTACATTATATGGACCGCAAAAAACATTTCGTTCTTCCATTAAAACTAAACGTGTAGGAATATTATTTGCTTCATAAATTTTATTCCATGTTGAAATATTTTTATTATTTGATGTCTTTTTTCTTGCTGATGTTCTTTCATTTTCATTCAATCGAAATAAATCCGGAACAGGTACAAGTGTATCACGTGCAAAATATGGATTACATTGTAAAGCAGCAGAACCCTATACATATACATAAAAACAATCACTCTTCAATTAATAGAAACATAAAGTTTTGTTTTTCAAATCTCAATATCAAATCGTGCGGTGATTTTTTGAGAAAAAAAAGTGCTTTATTTGTGTGTTAATTCAATTCCATTGATATTCTTACACGATATGCAACAGTATCGATTGTTTTCTCCTATCTTTTTCTAATGACGTATTTTGTAATAAAAAAATTTCAAGAAATTTTACCTGTAAAAGCATCATATCATCATAAAGCATTTTCGTCATTGTTGCTTCATCTTCAACTTCCATAGCCATTTTTTTCCAATAAGTTGAAACAAGTTTACATTTATCAAGAGATTTCGTATCAAGCATATATAAAATTAATTTAGCTAAATAAATAGGTAATTGTCTTATAAAATCTTTATATTTTGGTGAACGTTTTGATGGTGTCGGTTGTTCATTATCAGAATCGATAACATTCATTGTTGAAGATGCAAATGAAACAGCACTTTTTTGACGCATTGATGATGAAGATGTTGTTTTTGGTCGTTTAAGAATAGGAACTGTAGGTGGTGCTATTGAAAAAGAAGAAGATGGAATACTTAATGCAGATAAAAGTCTTAAACGGCTATTATTATTTATATCACTTCGACGGTCATCATCTTCGGCTAAAAATTTAACATAAATAAATAAAATAAATTTGTGTTGGTTTTCTATTTAAAACTAACTTACAATCCATATCTTGTAATGATAATATATTCAATGCTATTGTAAATATTAAATAACTTTCGCACCATTGAAGTATAGTTAAAATAAATGAACCTTGAGAATATTTATCTTCATGATTAAACCATACAATCAGTTTTGTGGCTTCTTCTTGCCTTTTTATTGGATCACTATCATCATTTATATTTGTATTATCTGTTGATGATCGTGCATCTGTATCAAATTTATTTCTTGTATATGTATAATCTATATAAATATATATATATATATATAAGAGTAATGAGTTTTATTTTTCGATATAAAAATAAAAGAACCTTTTGCATCAACAAATGGTTTGAGAATTTGTGCTAAATGATTGAGTATATCAGGTTTAAGACGATTAATTAAAGCAAGAAGAAAACGTCGTTTCATAAGATCACCCGTTTGTAACCACCATTCTTTAGCTGTATGAATATGAGCATCCACTTGACATGCTTTACATTGACCACATTGATTATAGGGTTGATCTGATGAACGACATGTAACATTAAATGCATCACGAAATGATGTTAAACCATCACGTATAGCAGCATGAATATTGTCTTGTTCAGAATTATTTCCAAATGATGATTTTTGATCTTCCATGTCTAGGTAGAATGAACTGTCAAGACATGAGAAGTTAAGTTTAAAACAAAAAGACACCTGCCATTTTTGTGTTACACAAATATGATTACCATAGTTTTATTTTACATTGACTACCATTAGATGGCGATAGAAAACAGTTGATTAGAACTATTGTTTAGAAATTATTTTGAGAAAAATATTAAAATCTCATATTTCTAAGTGTGAATAATTTTATAAATCATTATCAATGAATCATAGGAAAAAAAACGAGACACAATATTAGGCAACACTTACGGGAGAAGCTCTTGAATTACTTCCTTCGAACTAAAATATTTCGTTTTGTCTGTAGATACTTCATAGTGTTTTTATCAAAACCTTATAAGTATTTGAATTTTAACTAAGCTATCGAGTTTTTAAGATATGTACTTTCTAGAAGCTCCAGATTTTCGGAAAACTCGTATTTCTGAATTCTGATATGAAACTTGCCGCATTTAGAGAACTCAAATAGACTAGTTTCAACAAAAATAAACTCATAAGCTATTCAACAAAGTATTTTTGAGGTATGGCGGTTTCAAAGAATGCATGTTATACATATTATCGATGGAAAAGAGTCTTTATCTTAACAGTCTCATATTTTGAAAAGACTTTGTTGAAAACTTTGGAATTTTTATATGGGAGCTAGTGTAGTTTAATTTTTCTATATGGAAAAAGTTTCAGATTAAAATTCGAACACACGAGTTTTCCGAAAAAATGGGAGTTCTAGAAAATAGACATATTAAAAGCTCGATTGTTTGATCCAAGATCGATAGAAATTCAAGTCTATTTAGAATTTTTATTAAAACACTATGTACTATCGATAAAAAAAAAACATTATTGAAACCGGCAGGGGGTACTTGAAGAGGTTCTTTCGTTAACTATGATGATTCTCTTCATTAATTTCCTTTTTTATTTGAACTAAATTCCAATCAAATTAAATCAATTATTTATTTAAATGATTTTCATCTTAGTTTTTCATTTCTGTCGAAGATTATTTTATCCAAAAAAATTCATCTTTATCTTCAAATCAGCATCTGTTAATACTTAGTATACAAACTTTTTTCTCCTTTTACCTTCACTACCTACTTGGTTTCTTTGTACTGAAGGTAATGACGATTAAATAGCATATAAATCATGCACAACATTATGTCTATACAAATATGCTTAGTTGAAGGTGAAAATAACCTTTTTCTTACATTAACTTTATTATTCATAATGGTAAAAAAACAATAAGTTATTGTTTAACCTAGAGGAAATTAACTAAAATAAAGCAAATAAAATCGCACTAGTCGATTTCTTTAAGGACTAATGACATAGCCATTTTGTTTTTCTATTTGATTTGAAGAAAAAAAAAGTCAATATTTGTGCTTGTTCGGTCTTTGACAAACATCTATTTGATACTATTTTATTTTGAATTTTTTTGAACTTTATTAATGAATTATAGAAAAAAAAAATAATAATCTTCAATTTTTCTGTGATCATAAATTTAAAGTTCATTAGCTAAGTTTTTTTGGTACAGCTAATTCATTGATTCTTGGTGATGCTTCATATTTAAGCGCACCATCTGGTACATGTCGAGGAAGAGGTAATTCATATCGATAATTTTGATGTCGTTTCACCGGTAATGCTAATTCATTTAAACGTGATGAACAATTAGCACGTGCTGCTGTTGGAGTTACACCTGAATATTTTGGATTACTTATATAACGAGAAAAACCTAGAATTAGTTTTTTTTGATATTTTGATGATTTCAAATAAAATAAATATTTGAAATTTTACCATCACGAACAGTTGTATCTTTACGTAATTTTGGTTTTGATAAAGATACAATTCGATCTGTTGCTTGATAATTAAGTGCTGACATTGATACACTAGTAAATGGTGATCGTTCATATCGATAAACTTTTCGTTCATCAGATTTCGTCGAATAAAATGATGGTGAAGCAAAAGCCATTATTCTCATGCAAGAACGTGGCAACTAGCAACAGACACGATTTGAAATGACAAAAAAACAAAAAAAAATGTAAAAACACTTTTTTTATAAGCATGTTTCATGTACATGTCTCTGTGTGAAGTGTCAAGTGGAAGCAAAAAAAGAAGAATATAAGAGTTGTAACAACAGCAACAACAATATTTACAAAACATCATAACAATGGTTCGATCAAATAATTGATTAAGTCTAATTTCTTTTCTTGTTTTAAAGTTTTGTTACTAATAGCAAATTAATATTTCTAAATAAAGTGTATCTCTTGCTATGAATTATTAGATAAATTAAATATTGTTTGAGACAAGCAGATACTATCACATGTTACAGTATGAACTAAATATATACTTTCAAGTATAGCTAAATTTGATGTTTTGTTTCTAGAAGAATACGAATACTTTATGCACTTCATTTCGGTCACAATAAACTATTAGAAATTTTTTTCTGTTAGACCTTTTCTAATATGAAGCGATAGGTATAGAAAAAAAAAAGGCACGATTGTCAATAAAGATATCGATACAGTACAGAGATAAGAGAAATGTTAAATCAGTAGAACTTTCTTGAAAGAATTTTAGAAGTATCAGTGACGAAAAAAAGCAATTCTAGTCAGTATGATTATTTATTCGTACGATTATTAGGAAAGAAAAAGTGCACAATTTATTTTTCTCTGATGACTGTAACATGGAGAAACAACAAAACATGCGAATGAGTTACATAAGCATACAAATTGATTTTTAGTGACTATGTAAATTGATAGACGATTACTATTTTTTACTGTTGATTTCTTTTTCTTTTGGTTCTTTTAGCTAAATTACCGGGAGTTTTTTAAAGATGAAGAAAATAAAGGCAAGTCATTTAAGAATAGAAAATGTTTATTCTAACAAAATACGAGAAGTAACTAATGGAAAACGACCGAGTCGACTGAACCAAGCAATAGAACAATCTAAAAAGCAGATACGTAAATATTGACACACGTGTTTCTCTCTTCTTATGTTGAGCTTTTAAACAAACTAAGAATATTGGTGTTCATCTCTCACTATAATAGAAAACCACTGAAGATCCATCACCAAAACGACTGTTGTAAGAAAAATCGACTTTTATGTCCGTTTTCTTTGAAAATAAAAGCGATTTTTTGACAACGCTAGATTTTTTTGAGAGCCTTAAGTTATACTTTTAGCTATTTTTGACTTCCTTTTCCATCTAGTTGTTAGCGATACACATAGCTTGTCGCTGGTGCAGTCATAGATTGATCTCTTCGACTTTAGACTCTGAAAGACTTTAACAGTTTCACGGATGCCAGTGGAAAGGTTTCGGTTCTGGTTCCGACTCGGTTCAATTGTTTTCTCAGAGTCGCGGGCTTTACTCTTTTTTTTAGAACCATAGAATAATAATTCGATGATATATTTGTTGAGTATTTCATTTCGTTTGCGTACACTCTGTTCACATGCAATATAACAAATAAGACTTGTTAGAAATAATGAACTTTTTTTCCAGATATATCATTTGATCGTAAGGGGTGAAAGTTTCAGTTCCGAGACCAGCTCAGCATCATGAATTAATAATTCTTTGTTAATTATCTTCAAGGTGCTTTGTTGCAATTCATTGGTCTATATTAGTCAAAGAAAAATTCTTTACGAGCTAGAAAGATTCAGATACAATTTTGAAAAAGTGGAGAGAGTGCAACAATTTTGTTTTTTCATTTTACAATCTTTTTCGCAAAAAAAAACAACGATTTTCACTGGGAAAATAATGATAATTTTTCCAATGGACTGGCTGATGTTAATAACAAATTTGACCAATATTTCAATATCTTACAATTAGAATTCAATTTTTAAGATAATATAAAATGAGTTTAATACAATCAGTTACAATTAAATATTTATTTTCAAAAGACAAAAACAAAAATAATAATAACTTAATTCATTAAAAACGAAATTTGAGCTTTGACATACAATTTTTTTATATCCACTGTGGATGATACTTTCTAAGTATCATTTATTTCAATATAAAAAAAAAAAACAAAAGTCAAAAACGAAAACGAAAATCATATCTACAGATGTCCTATTTTCTCGTATTTTAGATAATACATACATAAGCATAAATATATATGAAATAAAGAATAATATTTTGATCTTTATGACTAGACAAAATAAAAGGATAATATCCTTCATTGGAATGTCCTACTAGAAACAAACAAAAAACTGTTCAAGAGAAAGACCAAAAAGAAAAACAAACATAGACAAAACAAAATTAATTTTTTATTATTAATCGTTCATGAATATCCGATCGACATATTGGGCATATATCTAATTTATATGCACATTGTTCACATAATCCTGTATGTTGACATGGTTTAAGTATTATATTAGCATGTGAATCTACACATAATAAACAATCTTGTTCATTGATTTTTATTGAACGTAATAATTCTAATTTTTTATATTTCGGTAATATAAGTTTATCATTGTCGGATAAATAACCATATTCATTAAATGTTTTAAAAGATTTTACTGTTGTTGGAGGATAACGAAATGGTTTTGAACCAAAATTAAAACGACAATGTTGATAAGACATAAAACTTGCTGCAGCAAAATAACCATCTGTTATAGAATTAGATGTTGATGTAAATAATTTACGAAATGGAGCAAGTGAACGACCATTTAAAGAAAAAATTACTTCACGATGATCGAAATCAATTAAACAACCTAAAAGAATTTTTTAAATTAAATTTTCCAAAAAAATGAGAAAGACAATGTTAAGAAAAAGAACTATGATATTCACTCGAATATTATTCTTGTTTAGCTGATCAGCCCTTAAATAGGACTAAAACCGAAGCTATGTTTAGTGCTCGTGCAATAGGGTCCCCAAACTTCAACATTACATTTGATAATGGTGATGATAAATGTATTAATTGGAAACAGGAGTACAAATATCTTGGCTATATCATCTCATCTAGACTTGGATCGGGGAAGTTACTAAAGGATACAGAATGTAAAGTTAGGAAGAGAATAGCACTTATTAAATCGTTTAAATTTGTTGGTTGTTCGTCTCCTAGTCTTCGTAAAGCTCTGTTCTATTCACATGTCCTTCCATTATTCACCTGGTTATATCCTGTATATCCGCTATTCACTCGAAAGCAACAGGAGGATCTCTCTAGGTTTTATTACTCCTCCCTTCGTCGTACTCCATGTTGCCTCGAATGGAATGAAAATTTTTTTCATATATTCTTGATAAAATATCTTTAGAAGATCGTTGTTCCATATACTGGAATAGGTATCTTAGAGCTTTATCTAATTCGATTGATGGTAATCTAATTTTCGAAAAAGCTAACCTTGCTGAATTTAGGAAAAGTTGGTTGGATAAGGAGTTCTCCATCATGGGGTTGAGAAGGTCTAAAAGATTCGTCCCTTATAAATCAAATTTAGAAAAAGTTTTGTCTTGGTTTTTGTCGGTCCCTTCAAACTCTTCTATACCACATTATGAAATGTCTGAAATAGAGCTACTTCAACTCTTTCCTGATTCTTTTTGCTAAAGTTGTGATCTATGTCTTTTTCTGTCCGTCTTAACTTTTGTTTAAATGTTGTTCATGTGCGGTCTGTTATACATGTGTATCCGTTCCTTTTTTCGTTTGTTTATTTTCTACTCTGTACTCTGTATTCATCTTGGATGCGGTTTTCTCATCATCCTTTTTCTTTCCTCTGTATTTCTACATGTAGAATCTTTCCTTCTTTGTGCATCTTCTGTGTACTTTTTATTTCACTTTTTTTCTCTATCTTCTCATTTCTGGTACTGTTAGGATCTTAGGATCGCAGTTATTGCATAATAAAAAAAAAAGAACTATAGTGTTCAAACACAAAACAATTTCAATCTGTTAATAAACACATCCACTGGTCCTACGAGAGAAATTCTCCAACTGTTTGGTTACTCCGAAGTTGAAAATACTGAACTTTTATGATATTTTTTAAAGTGTATATCGTAGTTTCCCTCAAGAATATCAGAAAAAAATGAATTTCGACTAGAAATTTTGCATTGTAAGATACAACTACGGCACTTGTGTGTCTTTTACACCATTCATATAAACCGACAGATTTGATGTTCTTTTATTTCAGGATAGAAATAAATCAAAAGATCTGAAACTGTCACAATAGATATCTATGAATTTGACTGAGTCCATTTTATTTTCATAATTGAAAATGAAAAGTGTATCGGATTATAGGATCATTTTACGTAACATCTTTTAATAGAGAAAGCAAAATGACTCAATTAACATTTAAATAAAATACTAATGAGAGAAGATTTCAAGCTCATTCGTGTAATTGTCATCAATAAGGATCGTACGCCATTGCAAAAGTTTATTCAATCAATTTAGCTATCAAAAAGTTCTAAGATAAGTTTAGATTGTCTTTGCAGCAAGTAAAACAGATGAAAGGCGAAGAATCATATTTTGAGAATGCGAATGCATTGCGTTGAGAGTTATCTTAGAACTGGTCGATAAAAAAAACTATCTAATAAAGTTCTAACATGGGATAAGATCTTTCTTCGCGATGAAAAAAATAAGATTTTCAAATTATAGTATCTAAATACGCAACTAGAAGATTCGACAATAGATTTTCAAATTAGAATATCTTACCAACAATATCCCCGGGTTTCCAAGGAGGATTTGTATGTCGTACTGATTTGGCACCAAACCATATTAAATTTCTACAACCATCATATGCTATAGAATATTGATCATCACCAATACCATAGCCTTCATGATTCATAAATTTTGATTTTTTTGTAGCCCAACCAATTTGCATAACACCATCAGTAATAACAAGTACTTCATAATACCAAACACCTGAGTTAACATTAAATGTACATCGAACACTTTCAAATGAAACACTATCACTACGAGCTTCAAGACCATCAGGACCAATTTTTAAATATTCACTTACATCTTTATCATTAAGCATTACATTTATATATTGATGATCAATTGTTTCATATGATGGTCGACGATAATCAAGTATAAATACATTATCAAGTAACCATTGAGCATAAAAACCTTGACAATAGAAAAATAAAATAAAAGTTCACATATAGTTTTTTTTTTCTGTCATACCAATTTGTCTTTTAAGACAATTATTTGATAAAGCCCATGATTCATAATATTCTAATACATTCATTTTTGATTGTTCATTATTAGCAACCGTTAATGATTGTAATAAAATATGTTTTGATTCAGATGTATGAGAAAATTTTTCAAGAGCTATTAATGCAAATAAAATTATTTTTAATACAGATGAATATTTTGACGAAACATTTCTATCATCGAAATCGAATGATTTTAATTCATGATAACCATGTATACCCAAATGAATTCGATCAACTAAATATTCAAGTGCAATTGTATCCAACATTGATGCACTATTTGGACCAACTGTAAATAATCATAATAAAGAAATTGATATTTAATAGACCAAAAAAAAACAAATGAACAAGACTCACCGAGTTTTTCAGCAAGACAACCAAGTACAACTAATGTATTACGTTCATGATGTAAATTATCATCAGATTCACGTTGATTAGATATATCAGATGTCTTCATTCTTTTCATAGAAGATGTTGGACGTTTTGAAGAACGAAGACTAGTGAATGATGATATTTTGTTTGCTCTTGAAAAAAAAATATACAATACAATGAACTTAAAAGATTGAATATGTGAATAAGTATAGTTTATCCTAAACTATAAGTTCTCAAATGGTATTATCTTGCAGATACTTGTCATGTTCTGAAGTTAGAGTACAGTAGTCCCAAATATGTATAGTATTGTTTTATTTACGTACTGAAATATATGACATCTTTAATCTTAACAATTGAATAGTGAACATTTCTCAAAATAGATTTAATATTTTCGTATCTATTTGATGACTGAATGGTTTCCATTCCTGGTAACTTCTGAAACCGCAGTACTTTACTTGAACTTCTCCTTCATAGTTAGCTTATCGGCTGAGTCACCATTGCTATAACACAAAAACCGATATTTAAAGTTAAAAAATTTTCGATGTTAAAAAAACAGTTCTTCGAGATGTTACTGTTCGATTTTTTATTAATACGTATTCTTAGCTATCGCTGCTATCGATCGATGTATTGGTTAACATCTGTACTTCTTCAAAATACAAAAGTAATTAAACTTTTTCTTTTTTTTTCATACTGAACTGTTTTCTATAGTAGCTAAATTTCATGATTCTTTTTCTATAGAAAATATGGTTTATAAAATAAAGTATTGTTAAACAATGACTTGTTTTTTTAGAATCAGAAACTAATAAAGTCAAATGCGTTACTTTTCTTGTAATGGTTGTTCATCAACAATATCACATTTATGATTATTGATAACTGATGTCGTTTCATCACTATTAATATTTTCATCATAATTAACATTTGTTACTTGACCAACATATGTTTCAATTGATGAACTTATTGTATGTTGTTCTAATTGTTTACTATTTTGTATATCATCTATTTTTTTAATTTGTTCATCAATAATTGTTTCAAGTATTTTCATTCTCGAACGATTATTTGAACATACTTTTTTTATTAATTGTTGTAATAATTCTTTTGATGGTAATGAACATTCATCAAGTAATAAAGCAATAACTGTTGCACCTAATGGATCATTCATTGGTATACGTTCAATTAATGCAATCATTACTTCTAACCATCGATCTTCATGATTAGCAATACGTGATAGAATTAACATAGCATGAGGTGGTTCTTGATCTGTATCAGCAACTGTTCGAACAATTAACAGTGTTTCATCAATAAGAGAATTTAAATTATATGGTGAAAATGTACGAAGATTTGCTAGACGATTTGCTAAAATACCTGGTTCATATGAAGTTACACGGCGGAAAACTGGTGACTCTAATCTTGAATTTGTTCGATTTTGTGATCGTTGATGTTGTTCTTGAACACAAGTGCTACAATTACCCATTAGAGATTATCTACAAAGAAAAAAAAAGACGACGTAAGATAATTCAATTTTGAATACATACAAATGCACACATATACACACGTAGAAATACATTTTCTCATACTCACTTTGTTGTTTTTAAAATTGAATAGATACCCAAATAAAAAGAGAAAAAAAAAACTAATAATATAAACATTGAAACAAAAAAAGCACAAATACATTATAATTCATATAAAAAAGAAAGAAAGAAACAGATATGACCACCGGGTAAAGCAAGAAAAAAGTAAAAATACAGTTATTAACGAAAGGACGGTGATACGATTAGTAGTTTTTTTTTTTTTTTACAATAACTACGTTTAGATATTTTCTCTCCCTGTAATTCGTTTGATATATATATTTTTTTCTATTCAAATAGTTATTACTTTGATATGTTTATGGACAAGAAATACAAAAAAAAACACACGAGAAAAGCACCGACAATAGTAGATATTTATCTTTAATCTGAATTAGTTGCTTGTTCCACTTGGACTTGAAGACGGCGAGTTGAATTTCGACTATGATTTTCTGATGATGGAACAGAAAGAGCATCAGCAGAATCAGATCGTGTATGTTTCGATGTTGTTGTTGCTGTTGTTGTTGTGGTTGGGTCTCTTCGTTTAATAAGTCTTGATCGAAAAATCGAACGTTTTGTTTTTATCGGTGTTTCACCTGGACGAACAAATTGACCTTCAAGACGTTTATTTGTTGTATTTAACAAAGATGAACGAGGTGGTATAGGTGGTGGGGATTCAAATGTTTGTGGTTCATCATTAAGTGACGATAATTTTGATGATGAGACTGTTGAAGAGGGATCATTACTAGTATTAGTACCATTCACTAAACGTCGACCAACAGGTGGATTACCTAATTTTATTTGAAATGGTCCTGATAGACGACGTGAAGATGAAGTACCGGACGGAGATGAGGATTTCGTTTTAGATGTTACATGTACTAAAAATACGGTAGAATTAATGAATTGCACAAAATAATTGCACATAGTTTTGCGAAATATTACGTAAATGTTTAAGTACAAATAGTATAGTTTTAACAACAATATAAAGAACACTTTAACTTCAATATATGCTCCTTCAGAGAAAAACTAACAACGAAGTAATTGGCACCCAATTATAATCAGCACAGGGTGAACATTTATTTTCTATATTCATCCCGGGATCTTATACCAACTGTTGATATTTGAACGTCACTTTATGCTTGAATGCATGAGTTCTTTCTGGACAGATGACTAGAGAGACATATTTGGTTATTCGAATCTCTGTCAACAGTGTGAGTACCGGTTATATTTTCGAAACAAACACTTCACCCGCGTACACACCCACATCTCACACCGACATCCACCACACGCAGAGATGAAACCGGTATCGATCGACTCGGTCCGGTATTGGTACGAATTTCAGATCGGTTTCCTCGCTGAGCATACCTACACTGCGTATCAACATCTACCCACACCCACATCTTTCGTCACCCCGACAAAATGGAAAAAAAGCCACAAAATTAACGTGCCACAATCGAAAATTACGATGTTGGAAACACGAATAATGCCATTGAACTCTCTAAGACCGCATCTACTTTTCATAAACATGAATTAGTCACAATGCATATTATCAACCGGAAAATAATTGGTGAAGAGTCACAACTATATCGTTTTTTGATCTCAGAATGCACTGCTATCTTAGTTTTCTAACTTATTCTGAATCAAATCGTTAGATCTATCTCTCTAGCCATATATCCAGAGAGGACTCATGCATTCAAGTATAAAGTGAAGCTCAATTCTAAACAGTTGGTATAGGGCTCAGGAGTTGGATATGAAGAGTTAATAAAGCTCCCATGTTCGTTAAACAATACAATTTTCACCAGAATTAAAATATCTTCTTTCGGAAATGACACACTTCCTTTATTGATCATATTTGGAATATCAGAATAAAAAGAATAACAGAAAAATCTCAAGAAATTCACACAAATGAATAATTTCCTTCATGCTTCGTTTTCCTTACATGGTTGATTTTCATCACTACTTGTTGATGAACATAATGAAATATTACCATTGGCTTTCATCATAAATATAAACATTTTATGCACAAATAAATATTGTTTCTGAAAGCAAAAAGTTTATATTTAATTTCAAATTGAAAGTATTGAAAATATTTATTTACTCACAATTGTTTGAATCAATGCTATACGAAATTGACGAATATGTGTTGCTATCTCATAAATAGGATAAGGTTGATAATTTTTACTTAATAATAAGCGCTATATAAAGAAAAAAGATATATATTTATAAGCTATGGCACGAAGGTCTTGACATAAAATATTTACTCATTTTTCTATCACTTACACAGAATTCGTTGGATTCATAATCAGAATTTTTCGCTCTTTCCGAATATATGTTTAACTTTTCCTTCGAGCGATAGATTGAACAACTGTCAGTAAACTGCGTGAAATAAATTATACTGTATCTGTATAAATTAAAATAGAGATATTGATGCCATCCTTAATTTTTTCAATTTATAATTATTATCGAGCACTAAATTCTCTACAAAATGAGATATTACCATAAGCAAAATCTCATCTATGTGTTTCCAGTAAAGAGTTAGTTACTTTGAAAATGGATATTAATAAAAAACTCACTGTTTCAAAAATACCAAAGTAGATAGCACGCTTTATAGAGCACCTTTTGCTCTACAAAATTGTTTAGCATTTTTAACTTGATAGGTTTCAGTCGAAATACAAAATCGTGTTCTGTACAACTATTATTTCAAATCTTTCGAAAAAAGATAATGATCGTTGCTCAATTTTATCTAAGAAAGAAATTCTGAATATAAATTCGAAAAGAGTGAAAAGTTTTGATTCTAATTATTTTTTTTAACTCTAACCAATTGTCTTTTTAATTGATTGAAAAATGATAGAATATTTTATGTCAAGACTTTCACACCATAAGTTACATTGTAAAACTAGAATTTTATTTTTATTGAAATTTTTTCTAACCTCATCACGAATCAAAAAACGACAGAGATCAATTGCAATAATACTTCCAGTTCGACCACAACCAGCACTATAAACAATAATAAATATTATTTCAGAATAGAATATTCTGATTTTGTTTTAAACCTGCAATGTACAAGAATAGGTGTTTCAGGTGAAATACTTCGATCATCATATAATCTTATAAGTAAGTCAAGGATAGGTGCTTCATCATTAGGTACATCATGATCAAGCCAATGTAAAAAATGATAAAGTAATACATGTCGTCGATTTTCTCCTTGAGTTATTATTAATGGACGAATTTCATAATGTTCGCAACTAAATGCTTTATCATTCGTTTCATCCTATTGAAAATATATTTTAATACAAAGAATTGAAAAAATATCAAACGAAAATCATATGTAGACGCATACTTTGCTAACACGATAGGAACCGAATTGAACTGATTTTTCTTCATCAGGCCAATAACGACGAAATTTTAACTGAAAGAAAAAAGAAACACATTGAAAAAGAAAATAAAGAAGAAGGTTCGATAATTGTTGAAAATAGTCTCTTTTAGAAATTGTATTTCTGTCATGTCCAACTGTTACGCAAGATATCCAAAACTGAGTGCTGATAGAATTAGTCAATGACTGTCGGATGTACATTGAACCCACCAGTTGATGATAATTTTCACTCTTCAAGCAATTCAACATTTATAATAATATGAAAAAAAAACTACTTATCACACAAAGAAATTTTAGAACACTATTCTAGATAGAAGGTTTTGAGCCTTTCTTTTATTGATATTCAGTAGGTTTCTATATTAACTCACGTATATTTTAAAAATTTTCACAACCTATTTTTTTCGTCGAAAAATTCACTTCTAATTCCCTCAGGGTTTATTACCTTATAATTTGATTTCCGCTGTCAAAAATAATTTTTGGATGAATATCATTCAGTTCACTCAGTTTTGGATGTTGATTCAGAATATCATATTAGTGTTTATCCAAATCGTATTTTTCTAATTGAAATCTACTAAATATTAGAAAGAAAAGGGTCAAAATCTTGTCTCGAAAACTATGTCCTCAGGATGTCTTTGTAAAGTTAGTGTGGTTTCTTCAATGTTTTTATACTAATTTGAAGCCCTTGAAAAACACTGTCAATTCATATGAATACTAGTCTGATCTGTTCTCGAACTGTTACTACCAACGAAAGAATCACTGAGAATAGTATTTTTGATCTAATATATAGAGTTTAAGATCAAAAGAAGTGTTCTTTGATATAGATGACTAGTACAAATGTAGACGTTTATAATACAAAAACATTTTAATATAAAGATACATTGCGTTGATATACTTCCTGAGTCTTTTTAATATATGCTTGAATAACATTTAATAATAGACTGTTATAAGCTTCATCAACCACATTCTCTAGTTTATAATATGCTATTGCACTATACCAATAGACACATAATTGTCCTGACTTTAATACTATTGAACATGTCTGGAATATTATCAAATAGAAAATTAAAAATAAGAATCACTAGAAAATGTGGTCGATGAAGATTGTAATAGTCTATGATTAAATGTTATTTAAGCATATATTCAAAAGACTCAGGAAGTGTATCAACACTTTGTACTTTTCATATATATCAAAGAAAACTTCTACTGACCTTAATCTGTATTTTAGATCAAAAATATGATTCTCAGTCATTTTGTCGTTGATAGTTACATGAAAAGATCAACTCATCCGTCACACTTAGGTATAGTGTACATATAATAGCAATTGAGTATTGCAACCAGCAGAGACAAAGCATGAACAAGTGTTTTCGATATAATTTTAGCAGGGATTACTTTGGGATAGGACAGCGATAATCAGTTACAGTGTAGAATTGATCACATGCTCGACAAAAGTGTAATTCTTTTTCATGTTTCACAAATCTTAATTCAGACACATACGATTTAATTGTGTACAGCACAGCGTGACAGTAAGGATAATATTTGAAAAATGAAAATGTACCTCACGGAATGGATAAGTAAAGGATCTCGTCAAAAACCAGTAACTGAATGTCGACATTCACCTTTTGGATTGATCGAAGTGTTACGCAAAAGACTAAAATAATATGCACTTGGAAATCTCAAAAATTACAATACGCAAAGGCTCCAGAATAAACAAAAATTACATCGATTAAAGTCAATTTGTAAGTAATTACTACGTGTTGTCGTATCGTATTTCCTGCATAACTAGAAGAACTAGCTAGACATTCGTGTTTGCACTCATATCTAGTGTTTGTCGTCCTTGAATAGATTGTTAGTTTGTTTTCTTGACTTCCGTGAGTTATTTCTCTATGATGAAGAATTGCTACTGTTTTTTCGTAGATCCTGCTGAGACTTTTGTGTGTGAATAAGACATGAAAGAAATCATATTTCTTCGGGAGATGGATTTCATCAAATATCGATGTCTGTCTTTTCTTACTCGTCCAGCTTCAATTTCATTAGCTGTACATATAACAGAAGTTATTTGAAATTCCCAGATCATTCGAAGAAAATCAGTTATTGATTCATCGATTGGTCCTTGAGCTGCAATATATCGACGATTACCAGAAAAATCCTTGATTTAAAACAAAAACACAATATTTTCAAATGAAAATTGAAATATTTTTATTTAATTTACTTCAATAAATGATGCATTTATATAATCAGAATTGTTTTCTTTTTCGAGAACGACTCTATGTTTATCATCTATAATTTCAATATATATTTTTTTTCTTACAAAAAATTAAACTTCGTTTCTCTAATTTTATTTAAACTTACATGGTAAAACATCTTTATAACGATTTTTTAAACGATTCATAGGTTTAGCACCTTCATTACTAGGACATTTATCTTTAGCAATAATCATCGCTTGTTGTAATTGCTTTAAATAAAAAAATAGAAAAGAATAAATTATTATTATTATTATTAAAAAAAATTATTTTTCATTACAGCAAATTGTCGACCGATTTCAGTGGAATCGGGATCACGCGATTGATCATATTCAGTAATAAGTCGTTCAATTCGACTACAAATACTATCTTCATCAGGATTTTTCGTCATCTATCTAGAATAAAAAAAACGCAACATTTTTTTGGAATTTATTCTTCTTGCATATCATGAGAATAAGAATCTAGTCCATTTCCTCCAGCACGTCCTTCTCCTCCATTAATTATTTTTTTTTGTTGTTGTAAATGTTTCGAAAGTGTTTGTATAATTTTTGGTTGTATTAATTCATCAATTTCATAATGTTGAGATATATCATATATGTCCATTATACTTGTATCATATATTGGTAAACCAAGTTGATTAAGAATTTTAATACAATTACTTAAACGTACAATTGTTTTTCGAACATCAAGACTAACAGATTCAATATTTTTAACATAACCACCTGTGTCAACAATATTATTATCGGAAGATGTTGATATTGGTGGACATATCCATATAGCACCGTTACAACCACGTATAACAGATGCACCACATGGTAAACTATGAAAATGATTTTTAGTACGTTTAACAAGTGATGAACGAACATGTACTAATATTCCTTCACCTAATTTTCCATAACGTAAATTACGCGTTTGAAGTGCTAATGTACCATCTTGATAGATTTGTTGAATTTCAGCAGAAAATAAATCACCTTCCTAAATATATAAAGAAAAAGTAATGAAAATTTAATTCTCTATAAAACTTAGTATATTAAATTTTTAAAGTCAATTATCGTTGAGATAGTATCTGAAATCACATAAGTAATTTCTAACTTTGTCTTTAGACTTTTTTCCGAAAACTTCTTGAATTGAATAACAATAGTAGAATTGAAAAAAAAATGAATTCGTAGACCTGTCTGTCATATTTTTCAGAGTTCTGATTGTTGACTAATAAAAGTGTTGCATACTTTTCATATCTAAATAGTAACTTTGTGTGTGTACTAAAAAACAAAAGACAGATGAACTTAAAAGTTAACTGGATCGATAGGTTTATTAGACAGTCGTATACAAATGTGCAGTGTATGTACTCGAACTAATAACATAGAATAATAGTGTTCCGTAGAAAACTGATCTGTGCCAATTTAAAATAGCAGTTTTCTGAGAAAATTACTTTCTCTATCAAATGAGTCTTTTTTGAATCTTTCTGTGATTACATATAACAGAAAAAAAACCATCTCATTCTTTATACGTGACTAATAATATTATATTTTCAATGGCAGTTCATTTATAATTATTATAAACTACAGCTAGGGTGGGAGTACCTTGATTAAAACATAATTATCAAGTTTTATCAAAAACAAAATTATTGATGATGAAAAATTTTTTCTTTTTTGAGTATTTCATGCAATTACTACAAATTTCAGAATTTCAAATTACTTGAATTAAACCAAATGTAGGTCACTCGTTGTCACACAAATATAAAAAAAAAGCAAGTTTAATGAATACGTTTCTTTAAACAGAGAAACAAATATCTCACAAAAAAATGTCGTTTATATATATATATATATCATTAATGTTAAATTAATTCTTACATTACAAAGTTCGATGATGAAATGTTCCAAAAAACTATAGGTTACATTCCTAAACACGATGACCCAAACTAAGCTATAAGATATTTTAGTGTTTCTTTGTTGTTTTCTTTTCTCTTATCTCAATGGAGAATATCATCAAGTGACAAATCATTGATAAGACAAGTCTTATTTCATTAACGAGTAGAATAAGTCTAAAAGAATTTGTATTCATGATATTTTTCTTCTTAGCTTATTGCTATTCTAAATGAATTTTTCAAGAAAATGTTCTACTGTCATATTAAATTACTTTCAAAATTTGCACAAAAAAAATATTCTCAATAAGACTAAGTCATTGTAAAAATATCAGGTTCTCTATTGTTTTCTTTTCTTAAGAAATCAAAAAACAAAAAAGTCTAACACTTAGATAATCAACTAGTTCAATTGGAAATTTTATTTTTATGATGATTTGTTATTCTAGGAGATCCATGCATAAGACTTTTATATTCTTAAAAGATCGAGAATTAAAATGTGTTTACTTTTAAATATTGTCGCATATTTCTTTCATCATCTTCTATTCGTCGTCGATTTTCTCCACCTGGTAAAATAACTGAAGCTAATGATAAATAAGCATCTAAACGTGATTGTATATCAACAATCCAACGACTTTGATCAACTTTAAGTACACGTCCAATAACAACATGTCCAACTTCACCTAAATAACGTGTATTTTCAACAGGTTCCACACATAACAATCGATCAACTTTATTAACAACACCAGCAATCGATGCTTTCAAATGAGTTTTTGTTGAATCCAAATATGTTCCATGACCTCTCATAAAATTTGATGTATCATCTGTTAAAATTTTACCAGGAACAACTAATTGTTTTTGAACTGATGGATCAATTGTTGAAGTAGCCATAGAAATGAATTTTTTAAGTAGATAATTGGTTTGATCAAATATTGAATTAAAAGAAAAAAAATAGTTCAAGCAAAGAATTATACAAACCGGAAAGAAAAGACACACATGTACGCTGCTAAAATAAATAAATCAACAAAATTTTCATTGGTTAAATGAGATAATCAATGATAGTTTACTGTTATAAGGAAATATCAGCAAAAATATCGATATATGATTTAAAATGACTACTCAAAGTCAAAGAAAACTTTTAAAAATAATTGCTTAGCAGTGCATCTATCTAAGTGTTTACTAATGACATCTATCAACACATAAGCTATATATCTGTCAAATCTTGAACACAAATCTTCGAAAGTAAAATTGATGGAACAAAACAAAAAAAATGTTCATTTCATTTCATCGAAAAATTCTATATCATTTTAATTCACACTAAACGAAAGAGAACATAAGTAAATTCAAAATTCAAGTGCTCTTTTTTTCAAAATCATTTATTGATATCCTTAAATATCTATTCATTTCTAATCTGTAAATAGACACAACCTTGACCAAACAATATGGTACATAAACGACCGTATACGATGAAGAATACGAATAGCCGTAACCGCCATTATCTCAAGTACTCTTTCCAAACTCCATCAAACTATGCAAACTACTTGTATCTAAAAGTGTAAGTCAATGGATTAGTCGCGTGTGGCGGCTAAAATTTTTCGATAAACTTTTGTAAAATTCTCTTCATTTCGAAATGTTTTAAATAAAAATGAGGAAAAACCGACTTTAGACAGCATATTAACAAGAAACTAGACGATAACATCTCCAAAACTTGATTTAGTACGTTGAAAAGTTTTAAATAGTAAATATCTACTTTTGTGTAGCAGCAGCGACTAACATATCTTAACAACTTTGCGGTGATGGCTCAATCGATTGGTTTATGTCTCTACTTGTAAAATACATATATATCATTTACTTCTCTCAATAACACTTTATTAATAGTTGAAAACAAATAAGATCAATTATATCTTTTATCTAAGTTACTTCACATACAATAAGACTTTTCATACACCATCAAATAGCACAACACACACACACACATGAAGCATATTTTCTATATAAAAAAATTAATTATGTTTTTTTAAAGAAAAATAAATTCTGCACTCATAAATAGTATATATATATATGTATATAATACAAGTTATTATTCAAAAGAAAAAAAAAAAAAAAAACTAAACAATTTCCGTAAAATAAAATAAAAAAAAGGCATATGCACGATATTTTCGTTTAAAACTGTTCGCGTGGTACAATTACATTAACAATTGGCATATTTGAACGACTATTTACTGTTGAACCATGAGCTAAAAAAACAAGTAATAAAATAAGAAATAATTAATTCTTATTGAATCGAATATTTACAAATTGATCGTTTTTTAGGATGATTTTTTGTTGCACGATTATTTGTTGTTGAATAAAATGGATCTAGAAATATTAAATTAATTATGTAAAAAACAAAGAAGCAAAAAGATTTATATTTTACCAGTAAGTATAGGTTCAGGAGAAAATGAATTTGTACGATGAAAATCATTGGCTCGATTTCGCGACATTGCTGGATCATTGATTGTCACCGTTTTTTTCGGTTTAACAGCGGTTATTTCAAGACCAAATGCACTAGCAGTATTTTCTTTAGATACAATAGGTTCATTAGAAAATACTGAACCTATATTTTATAATTAAAAACAAAAAAAAAAGAGATAGAATTTTCCTTTTTTTGGAAATATATATCTTACCCATATCTTCCATTAATTCTTTATGATGAAGATTAGCTCTTCGTTGCGCTGCTCGTGCAGCAATATCTTGCGTTTGTTTTCTTAGATTAGCTTTACTTTTAACATTATTATTTGAAAATAATGTTGTTGGTTCAATTGTAGAATCATTTAGTGGTGATGTTGTATGAACTTTACGATTTGATATACCAGCACCACCACCGCTAATTGACATATCACCTGTATTTATTGGTACATCAACACTTTCAGAACTTAAACTAACAAGAGAATTTCCTTTGGTTAATTGTGGTTTTAATGATTGTTCAAAATTAAAATGAGAATATGATATTGGTTTATTTATTGTTGATGATAAATCTTGTCCTAGATCATTATTATTTGATTCATTGTTAACACGAGTAAATAGATCTTGATCAGATAGAGTACGATGTGAAATTATTGTTGATAATGGATGATTATTACGTCTACTAACATTATTTGGTAAATGAAAACTAGTTACTGATGTTGATGCACTTGTTAAATCTTCTTCAGCTATTTGAGATAGAAATGGTAATGTTGATGATGCTATTGGTTTGCCATTAGCACCTATTACTGAACGTGGAGAATGATCTAAATATATGGGTAATCTATGAAATTAAAAGAAGAAGAAAAAAAGACAAATACTTTTAAGATCATGAATAAGTTGACCTTCATCAATATCTCGTGAATAAAGTTGATAAAGTTCTTCAAGATCAGATGGAACTAATATTTGATGTTCTTAAAAAATAAAATAATTATAAAATTCTTTACGGTTGAATTAAAATTTCTCAAGAGAATTCATTAGCGATTCATAACTGTTTTTTAGTTCCTATGTAAAAAAAATATTTTTCTACATATCTCATTACATAAAACTAAATCTTTTTGAGTGCATTTACATATTATTCTTTCTTTTTCTTTCTCTTATTGTGTACAGATTTTCTTATGTTTTTCTTTCTTTATGCATAATCCAATTGATGTATGTTTTTTTTAGATTCATAATTGAAACCAAAAAAATGATATGCTTTTTTCACCTTGAATAAGTCGTCTTTGTTGATAAATTAATGTATCACATAAACTTCGATGTTGTGACATACGCAATAATTGTAAATCTTTATGTTTAATAGAATAATCACGAGCAAATATATCAGCTTGCAATTCAATAGTTTTCATTTCATATTCAAAATTTTGTGATAATAATTTTAATAATTCACGTTGTTCTTGTGTATTCATTTTTTTTGTTACTCTCTATAAAAAAAATATAAAGAAATTTTTTTTTTTAAGTTTGTTGTTTTTACTTCAAGCAAACGACGTGCATCAGATTTCGATGTTTCAAATTCTTTTAGTTGAATATTACGTTGTTTTTCTAATTTTGATCGTTCTTGTTCAAGTACACGTAATTCTGCACGAGCTCTTTGTACCATATTTTCTGATGCTATTGTATCAGCAGTGATTTCTTCAGGAGATTTTTTACTATTTCGAGGACTATTTTCTTTATTTGATTCATGACTAAATAGTAAAAGATGATTTTTTCGTAAATAGTAATTTTCATAACTTATTTCATCCTACTGTTCAATAATTGATTCATTACGTGTATATTCATGGATTACATCCATAAGACCACTATCAATTTCTAATAATGCTCGTCGAGCATCAATTTGTTTACGATAAGTTTGAAGAATATTTTCTTTTAATTTTAAACCTTCTTCAACACGAAGACGTTCAGTTGTATTACTATCTATTTAATAAATTATTATTGCAATTTAATTGTGTTTGTCCTATGAGGAGAAAACTTCAGACTAGTTAGCCTGGAAAACTTAATGTATGACTTTTTCTGAATGAATGAATAATGACAGGTGGTTTTCACAGACATGCTTTTACCTCGATGAATGAATGTCATTCGGAAGGTCAGAATATAATTAAAAAGCATGTCTGTGATGAAAATAAAACAAACTAAGACCTGATCATGTCGGAAGGCAAAGTATATGAGTTCTTTCTTTTTGCAGTTATTTTAATGTGTTAGAATCAATTTTCTTTAGACATTAATTGAAAAGAAAAATTTTCAAGACAATTCAAGAAATAAAGCATAACGTTTATTTAATAGAACTTAGAATAATTTTAAACATACCACTAAGTCGACTAAATCTAGCTTCGTTTGTTGTTGTTAGACGTATTTCAAGTTCGTCTCTTTGATCACGTAACAATTGAACTTGATTGCGTAAGTCTTGTATTATTTGTTGATATTGTGCTATATGATAAGATACATCAATAACATTTCGACGTATCTATATGATACGAGAAAAAAAAAATATATATATAATTAATTATTGGAGACAAACGAATTAACGAACTTTTGTTTTAATATATTTTGCACGATCAGCATAATTAAGTGTATTACGTGATTCTTCAAAATGTACGGATGCAGGTGAAATATGTGCAATCATAACTGTGCGAGAATTTCCTCCAAGAGAATCTTTTAATATACGTGTTAATTTACTATCACGATAATTAACATATTTTGTATTTCCTTTTTCACCTAGATTTAAAAATTGAATTTAAATTTTTAGATTATGAGAACAATGTACAACTTACTTAAAGCGTTGATACAATTACCCAAAGCAAGTAATGAACGATTAATATGAGCACCTAAAAATATAATTGGAGGATTTTTAATTGCTTCAATCTAAATTATTAATGTTTTTTTTTGTTTATTTGCGTAATAAAAATAGAATTTGTTTTCTTGTCTATTGATTTTTAATTAAACATAAAATAAATTTTTCTGAGGAAAAAAAATATTATGTGTTTGTTTCTTTTTGTCTATCTAAAACAACTGATGTTTGTAAGGTTTCAAAATAATATTATACCTTCCATCATTCGTCTACCCGTATTTTGAGTTTGTGCTGCACGTTCTGATCCAGCCAAATCAATCATATAGAGTTTTGCTTGAAAAATAAAATTAAAAAAATTTTATTTATTCTGAAATAAAACAATTTAAATTAATTTTACCAAACCGGACTTGTTCTGTATGTGATCGGGTAACATCACGCTGCTTAATATTAACTTGTAACACAGCATGTGATCGTGATGATGTTTTATTAGCTTTTGTTGGTTCTTGTGTTCGTGCACGATTTCCTTTGTGCAACATTTCCATAACTTCTTCAGGTGTTCTAGCATTAAGTTCGCTAAGACCAGCAACTTGTATTGTACCTTTAGCATCTTCACGCAATTCAAGAAATGAAGATGATGGTGCAAGTAAATCACGAATTAATTCATTATAAATTTCTAAATAAGACATTGACACTTGATATTCTCTTTGACCTTCAAATTTTTTTATTTCAACAAATAAATCATGTAATGTTCGATACATAACACCAGGATTATTTTCTGTACCTAACATAGTATAAGTTTTTCCAGCTCCTAAATTGAAAAACGAAACAACAAAAAAAAAGAAAATTAATTTTTTCTATTTATATTCAAATTTTTTATTTTTTTTTATTTACCTGTTGCTCCATAAGCAAATACAGTTGCATTATAACCTTCTAAAACACTACCCAAAAGAATTTTTGCTGTTGATGCATATACATCTTGCTGTCCAGCACGTGCATCAGATACCACATCAAACATATATTTACGTTCACGTGATCGGTTAGCACGTAAAACATCATCATGATCTTCGTCGGGATCAAGTAAAACAACCATCTAGAAATTAATACGATTGTAAACAAGGCAAAAACAAATACAATAATAAATTAATAATACATACGTTGTCCTCAGCTACTTTATGAGCGATGATAGTAGCACCTTGAAGAATTTCGTCTTCTGTCATTGGTCGAATACGGCAAGCGACCTTCATAAAACAAAAGAATCAATCAATAGTATAGAAGAAAAATTTTTTAAGATACTTACAACAATTTGTTGTTCACCAGTTGGTAAAACGAGCAAAGGTGTCCCAGAACCTCCATTTTCTTTTAGTACATTAGTCATTATCTAATAGAATATGTTAACTATCCTGTATCTAATATCATGTGCAGAAAAAGAAAAACTTTCTTATTCTAAAACAAAAAAAAACAAGATGATGTAAGAAACTTCATTTTATTTTTTCTCGTAGGAGTTTATCTATGAATCTTTATCAATATTAATCATATATCTGCTTTCAATTGGTAATCTTTGCTTGTATGTTCATATATCTAATCAATAGAGGACGAAATCATGTACTTATGAACTTTATATCATTCATAAGAAAATACTGATGATGATGTTCGTCATGAACTTGAAATTTGTGCTGATGCACTCTTTCGCATACTTTGTAGCTTACAATTCTTACCTTATCTTCTTCTCTTTTGTTCCGTTCGGTTCTGAAGAAGTATAAAGTAAAAGAGAAAAAAAAGAGAAAATGAAAAAAAGAAAAAAAAATAGAGCGCAAGAGAACTTTCTTTCAACCCAAACAAATGCACACACGGAAAAACAATTAAATTGAAAAAGAAAGAAAGAAAAAGAAATAAAAGAAAAAGAAAAAGAAAATGCCATTACCATATTCTCTCTTTTTTTCCTTCTAGCATCAAAATCACTATTATTGCATTGTTGGAAAATTGAAGAAGAAAAAAAAGAGAATTTTGTAATATGTTTATTGTCACCTTCTTGTCGTCGTCGATGTCGGCAACATTATAAGAGCATTAAAATAAGAGAAAAAAAGAAAATTGAGAGGAGTATAGCCAACGTCTGGCTCTGGCAGCAACAACGATTTTGATTACATCTTAATTCGAAACAAATAGAAAAGAATTTCTATGGATTCGTATGTTGTGTGTTGATTATTACCGTGTCAATGTTTTCTTCTCTTATGACAAGTGAAAATCATCCTTTAAAAAAAAACAAGTATATAAATTTGATCAGCTTTATAAACAATCGACATACAAATTTTTTCGACTTTCACTGTTCTCATTTTTTTTCGTTTGTGTTTTTTTCTTGTCTACTTTACTCATTGCAGTATTATAAACATCATGGATTTCTTAATCAAAAAAAAAAAGGAATTCGATTGATCATACTCATGAATGTTTATTGACAATCAAAACATATGAAGAAAATAAAACAAATGTTATATGCTTGTTAGTAACTATGAATATATATTGTGTACTATATCAAATAAGAAAAAATAGAAACCCTAATAAATATTCTCGTTTGTCAATTGTCAATACATATTTGATGATCGAACGTCCCTGAACATATTCTTACTTATATTTAATTTCGAACGTTAAGGACAAATTAGTGAAATGAAGAGAAAAAAAATAACATAACATCTAATAAGATCTTCTTGAAAAATAAATAATTTAATTTTTTTAATAAAAATGATAAGAAATAAGAAAAACAAAATCATATTGTACAAAAATTGACGTCATATACATCTTCTTGAATATAAATTAACTATGAAATCACTTAGAAACGATAATCTAATGATTAATTCAATGGTTAAAAAACAGAAAATATAATAGGAAACATTATTATGTATCATACCATATGAATAGAAGTATAAACCAATAGACTGAACTGCTGCCGATGAATATCAAAAAGTTTTAAATTTTCAAACTATTAGATCATTTTTTGATAGTAACTTTATCTAGTTTTGTATCAATATGTTCTCTACAAGAATTTTCTACTTGAAAACTTCTCGGAAATGAGAAAATTTGAAAAAATAATTCTTTAAAATTTCTAGTTGACATTGTTGCAACTTGAGAGATTATTATGTGCTGTCACTACCAATCGATACATTAACTTACAACTCTATTCATGAATTTATTTCAATAAAAATAGTATCGATAAGAGTCCTTCACATAGTAAAAGAAAATTATTTCTGATAAGAAGTAAAGAGTCTTACTCGATTTATTATAGAATTGATAAGAAATGAGTAAAATTCAATAACATACTATACACAGCTGATTAATTTACTTCTATATTCATCCTACACATCAGACTAGTAGCAAAATTGATTAGACATCAATGTATTTATCCAGTGTTGATGATAATAATTTTGAAATGATACAAACCGATTGTATTATTCAAGCATGTTGTCAAGTTACTTTCTTTTTGAAAATTAATAATAATCTAACTGATGTATAAAAAAGAATAAATATCCTTTCATGATTTCTTCATCATTGCCACATTGTAAACATTAACAATGAAGACTGTTGAAGATTGTTCGAGAAGTTTTTTTTTAATGCTTGTAATTCAATATAAGAAATATTGTAGTTCATAGAGTAAACAAAATCTATATTATTGGCTGATTTTATTAATTTACATAGGAGAAACATCAATAGTTTCCCATTTTATTTTTAGCATAAATTAATTTTTTGTTTCTTCATCAAACTGATGTTTGATAAACACAAAATCTCTTTCATCAAAATAGATTTTTGAGATTGTCGTGTTTTGGTTTCTGTTAATACAATTTCCATATTAATGTTTGTTAAAAATAGCCATTAACATCGTAATAAACTGAAGTACTATAGAAATTATATTTCAATGGATCTTGAATATCATAAAATAAAATGTCAAAGACAGTAGAATAACAGGTCGTCTTGTCTCTACTAGCCTCGACAACAAAGCAATAATATTTTTTGTTTTATTTTACTTTTCTTTTAATCAATTTCATACGTACGAGTATTTTATTTTCTATATGCATAAGAACAAATAATAAACAAAAAAAAAATAGAAACAACAAACAAGAACATATAAACAATTTTTCATCTAATCTATCTCAAAATCATATTAAAAAAAGCAACAAAATAATATGTTATTCATTCAATTAAAGATTTGATCGATATTCAATTTTACCAAGAATTGTTGTATAAGCTGTAGGACGTGGTGGAACAGGTGGAGGTTTTGTTAATATGTTACTAATCTTATTATTTATTGAACTAGATGATAAACGTTTTTCTTGAATTTTAGTTGTTTCAATAAAATCATTAATACTTAAAGGTAATGAATGTTCTCGACGTAAATGATTAACACGTTTACACCAATACCATAAACCAATACTAATAAGAAATACTACAAAAATCAAACCCAATGCTAATAAAATAATAAAATTCAAATTAAATTCCCATAAAAAACCATGTTTATTTGATGATGAAATCAATAATGATTTATTCGTTGAACTTAAATGATAAGAAAAAAAAACAAAACAAACACAACGATCATTCGTTTTGTTAATTTTTATTTCTACATACTTTGTATTATTATCATCAAATAGTACAATCAACGGTGTTGTGGTTGTCATTGTATTATTTGTTAGATTGATTTGATTTGATAGCATGTTTATAGAAAAATCTTCTTTGTCATTAACGTTTTCACGAATAAAATGCATTGTTTTATTTCAAATGAAATAATGATTTTATACGCATTTGAAAAATAAAAGATTAACGTTTAGAAAGACAATCACGTGGTGATTTTTCTTTGCATGTCGTCTGAACGATCGAATATTATCTTATCATATGATTCTCTTTATATTTTTCAAATAACAACTTTATTTATAATTGCTAGATGTAAAAGAAACAGAAAAATAAAAAATATCCGGCATTATGCTCGTATAACAATAAAAAAAATAACTTTGCTTACAGCAAGATTAAAATACCTGAAAAATTTAACATAACAAAAAATATAATAGACTTCAACTAACTATATTCTGTTGAATTTTATAATAAAATGCTCGTGTAGCATTAAAACGATTATTATAACATTTTTCTAATTCGACATACAATGCTTCTCGAGCATCATCATTATTCAATCCAGCCATTAATGATTCATATAATAGTTCATATTTTTCTTCTCCTAATGGTTTAAAACGATTTTTATGTATACGTAAAGCATTAAAACAAGACCACATATGTTCTTTTATTGATTCCCATAATTTTGCTATGATTTCACTGTCACTTTCACAACTGATCATAGCTAAAGCAAAGTTTATTTTTTGCTTGTCATTTTGTTTTTGTTGATTTAATTAGAAAAAAGAAAAATCTTACCAATAAAAATATCTTCATTAAATGGTGAATGTGGTATATCCATAAAAAGACCAAGTAATCGTTCAAATTTTGTCGTTTGACCAAATGCACAACCGAAATCAATATGTAGTATTTTACCATCATCCGTAAGCATGATGTTATCGTCTATTAGAGAAAGTTTAAGAAAAATATTGTTCAAATATCTGTTAAAAAAACAATGTTTATTTTACTCTTGAAGTACAGAAAAAGTTTTATGTAAATTCTTGTTAGACATTTACTTTTGTTTTCAACAGAACAAGTACTTTTAGTAATTAAGTGCTATGACCTTTCTATTTGACAGAAACAAAATCAGTCATAGTTATGTACTGAAACATGTGCAAAAGTGCAGAAATACATAATGAAAAATCATCGGTCATAATTTTTCTAATACTTCATAGTTTAGAACAGATACTAAAATTTATATCAATCTTTAATCATAACAATAAGATATTAGAGAGAATGATATGCATGATCAAAAGACTCTTTTTCATTGATGAATTAGTTTAACTAATGTCAAATGTTGGGAATCACTTCCATATATTAAGAACTAGTCTGGAGAACTGCTCGTTAGACAATCGTTTGTAATTCTAATTAGAGCTTTAACTAAATAATTATATACCTATTTCTATGTAGACGTTTCATATTAATTCATATTCAAAATTTGTCAATGTTGATTTCTCATGAAAGAACTATATGAATAAAAAAAAAAAAAAAGAAATACTTTACAATGTCGATCAGCTAATCGTAAAACAATGCCAGATATCACAAAACCAATAAATGTTCGAAATAAATTCTTTTTTCGTTCATATGATTTTTCAATAAATGTTTTCAATGGATGTGGTAACGTAGGATCTTTATTTTCATCAGCTCTCTTAAATTCAAGAAATGAATGTGCATTGTCAACGCATTCAATAAGACCTTCAAATTTATCAACTGGAAGTACCTAAATAAACGAATAATTTAAGGAATGCATAACAATTACTATAAATATATATATTAGATTTTTGTTTCAATTTTTCTCACTATCGTCAACGCTTAGAATAAGGGAAATAGTAATTTGAGTAGAGAATTTTTAAAGATAGAATATCTGAAAAACAAGTTTATCTGTTACTAGAAGTCTCAATCACAATGTAGTTCGAATTGCCCAGAATGACAGAACAAATAATTCTCTACGAAACAAAATGTCTTTCAGCTTTCTTCAAGGTGTTTTTCAAAAGCACAATAGTGAAGTTTCTCTACGAAATAACAGTAGAAAAAACGACTTTTATGCCTTGTGAAAATTTTATATATCTTAATGAAAACATACTATTTTGTATAGAATAGTTCTGTCTATAATTCTGGATAAGCAAACTGCATTATGATTGCAAATTCTAGGAACTGATAAACTTAGTTTTAGAGATTGCAACTTTAGAACCCTAAAAAAAGCTTTTTATTTTTCAAATTTCTTATTAGTAATAAAGTTCTCTAGTGAAATCAGTATTTGGATTCTTCTTAACGTTAATGACAGCAAAGAAAAATTTGAACTAAACTTGGACGAATAATTTTCGAAGCTCCTCGATAGAAGACATCAAACATAAGTTTAACAACAACGTAGTTTTGATCTTTTTCTTTTTATAATGTCAAGCATCAAGCTTGAATCCTGATAATAATTTTTATACTCTTTAAAATGGCGTTGTCAAAAAAATTAACTTTTGGGACCTAAAAACTACCTTGTTTGATTTCGAGAAACCTTGGTATAGAATCGATTGGATAGAAAACTTCATTGCCTATTGAAATCACAACTGGAATTTGAGTAAATTACTCAATATTATAGAAAAATAACCAAAAATACATTGTTGTTAAACTTGTTTTCCACTACATGACATATCTTACTTCATATAGAACAGCTTCAGCTTCAACATGTTCTTCTTCAAATATATTATTCATTTCTTTCATAACAGCAACACACATTGCATCTTGTAATAAATCATCGCCATGTTTATAAATACAACTAAAAAATTAATTTTTTTATTATTTTCATAAAAGAAAGGAAAAAAAAGTAACAGCTCACGTTTTTGTATTTCCTTCACGATCAATAACAGTAAATTTTAATGGTCTTCCTTTTGATGGTATAAATGATCCATCACGTAATTCAATAACCATAAAATCTGGTGATGTTGGTAATAAAAATGGTACAGGTATTTTTGTTAAATCAGGTATTTTATTATCACCAGATTTGGTCATATGAGAAAGTATTGCAATAGCATCACGTGCAATACGTATAGGTGCATAATTATCTAATATACATTCACATACTTTTTTATGTTTATGATAATGACATGTCCAATATAAACGACTACAATCAGCATCTGAAAGTGTTTGTAATGCTTGAAGTAAAGCACGATCAGAATGTTCAAATAAACCCCATAGAAAAAATGGATCATGAACATTAACAATATTTGTTAAATCATGATTTTCTTCTTCATGTTCTATTTCATTAATATTATGAATCGGAACAAGTAAATCAAGAGTATGCATATTGATTTGATACAGATTTTTAATAAATTAATCTGACTTAAAAAGAAAAAAAAAAGATGAAAATTGTCAAATAAATTTATATTAATCTTATTCTTTATGTTGTTAAAATTTATTCGAAAATCTGAATTAGAAAAAAAAAATAGAATATCACAATTTTTTTTGCTGTTTTAAATACAACTTTAGTCATAAATGAAAACATAACATCATACAATATTGTTTATTATTTTTTTCACAAGTGTAAGCTTCATTTGAAGATACTTAAAAAATGAAATAAAATATTGTCTTTAAGCCGTACGTTGTCGTTTAACTGTTGGTGTTGTTGCACGTAAAATATCTTGTCGACATATAGGACATTTAGTTAATTGTTCTTCTTGTTTGTTAGTACAATCATTACATAAACATTTATGACCACATGGTAATAAAATTACTGAACTGTTGTTTGTTAAACATATACAACAGACATCACCACTAGAAGCAGTCGTAGTTGCGGGTATTGCATCATCGGTAATAACATCAGAGAGTTTTCGAACAAGCTCTTCTGTTTTCAAATTTCCTTTAATACTATGTTGTTTTGCTAGAGTTTGTAAATCTCGACGAGGTAATGTTTCAAGTGAAGGAAGTGTTTTTTTTGCTGTAATAGGATGATCAATAGTAGTAGTTGTAGTTGTAGTTGTAGCTACAACTGGTGCTGTTGGATGAAGATTTTCATTCAAAGGTATATCATCTTGTTGTGCAATATCCAATAAATGTTTATATTCTTCTTCATTTAATGATTTATCATCAATAATATTCATCTCTTTATGAAAATATTCTACTAAACGTGGATATTGTCGTCGCATTGATTGATATTCATCAATAATATCAGGTGTTGCTGATGCTTGACGTAATTTTAAATAACGTTTCATAAATGATGTATAACGTACAAGTAATATAGCTTTACGTATACCAGAATGTGTAAATGAATCAATATCATTTGAAAATTCAAATTCTTGTTCATTAATTTGTCGTATACCAGATATTGTATCCCATGATGTATTAATTTTAAATTTTTCTTTATTTTCATCTTTTTTCATATCAATTATTTTAAATAAAAGACATCCACCACGTACTTCATTTTTATCATTCATTGGTGATGGAAATTCAGTTATTAATTTAATTAATTGACGTGTATCAATTTTATCTTGTAATTGATGTATTTCAGGTGATCCATATCCTTGTTCAATTGTATAACGTTCACTTAATAATAATAATTCAATATTAAATCCAATTGGTGTAACTGTATAATGAAATTCAGTATTCATTAATTCATCAAATGTTCGAGCATTTCGAACATTACAATAATTACAACCAATTGTTCGTGATACTGATTGAATAACTTCAGCACCTAAATCAAGACCAACACCAACAACTGTTGACCATATTGTATGATTTTGTGCATTATCTTGAATACGTTTTAAAAATGTTTGACCATCCGTTGTTGATACTTCCATATCAGTTAGAAAAAAAATTCGACGACTAATCATGTTGTTATCATCTTTCATACCTTTTTTATCTGTTTCTGAATTATATAAATCACTAGCAACTTCAATAGCTCGACTTATATTAGTACCACCATTAGCACGTAATTTAAGAATATTTTCTTCTAATTGTTTTCTATTAATTGATGACATTCTTTCCATTGGTTGTAAAATTGTTGCAGCATGATTAAAAAGTACAATACCAAATGCATCATCAGGTGAAAGTTGTTTAAGAAGTGTTAATAATGATTGTTGTGCTATTTGTAATTTTGTTTTACCTGGTTCACCTTCAAATTTATCCGACATTGAACCCGATATATCAAGTGTTATAACAAGATGAAGTCGAGCACGATGTGTACGAATACCTGAACCATCAAGACAACTATTAAAATTAACACTTAGCCAATGTTCAATATTTTTATTATCATTTTCTAATGAATTAATTGTTGTAGCAATACCAAATGATGGCATAAATAAATCTGTTGTTGTTGGTTGTGCCGTAAAATGATGAGCATAAAATGAACTTTCATAACTAACATCATATGTTACATCAACAGGAGCTGTTTCAGCAATTTCAGCTTCAGTTATTTCTGGTTTACCTTGTTGTTTAGCTTCAGCTTGTTTTCGTTTAGCATATGTTTGAAACACAGCAGATTTTCGAGGTGCTTTACCACCTGTTGATTTGCGAGCTGTTTGTTTAGTGCGAGCCATCGAAATTGAAATAGAATGCAAATGAAACGAGACATAGGTAAAATGCGATGTATTTATCTATATGTTGAGGGCGTGTATGTTCTCTGGTTGGAATGTAATTGCAACACGTTTGATCAATCTGCTCAACGAGAAAGAAATAACGAATAACTTTATCCTAACCAGTCGAACAAGGGAATCTTTTCTTCATCGGTCGTTTGTGGAGGTAACAGATTGACAACAGAAACGTTAAAGAAGGAAAGCAAGCATCATATTGATTAGTAAGAATATGACTCATTGAATACCAATTAAATTTGTTTCAGGGTTCGTGGCAGTACGTGAGCGTTAGTTAACAGAGTGCAAGAAAAAAACAACATGTTTCGACAGTGTCGACTGCAACTCACATCACATGGTAATGTGATATGCGGCTGAGTTAGCATGAGTGTATGTTGAGTCCATCAGTCCATATAATATCTATATGATATGCATCACAGAAAAAATAATCAACAGTTGTCGTTAGTTGTCTAAAATCTTTAAATTAAATTTTTAAAACTTTTTTTTAAAAAAAAAAGTTTTTGTTTTATAGATATTGTTTTACGGCAGTGTTAAGAGTTATTGCATCAAAGAATAGCATTGAAATATCACTCAAAATAAATAAAAATGCTTGTTCACTATTAAAGAAAAAAATATTTCTTTTGGATGTTCATGTTAATATAAAATTGGTCTACACTGTTCTATGAAAAACTACGAGTTTTACAAACCAAATTGTTACAGTGTTTGATATGGTTTATCTGAAATATTTACGTTTGCTGAGAAACTATTTGATTATAAAATTTTTTGTGTTTCTTAGATTGTTTGATATTTTTACTGCTTTATTTATAAGATTGCTCAGTTTAGAATTTTATCATAAATTTAGAGAAACGATTTTCTGAGTATTAGCTCGTGTAGTCGTTATAAATGCGATTGAAGCGTGATTGTAGCTAGCAACGAACTTCTATTAATAGCTAATCAATGTCGCATTTTCTCCTCATCTCTTTCTTATGAGAGAAGTACTCCAACTGATTCACAAGTTTTGACTTGATCTTCTGGCGATATGTAGGTTTTAGTGAGATTGAGAAAAAAATCCTATAAATACTACCGCTGACCAATTTTTTTATCTCTTTTTCAAACAGCTTAACGTTCATGCAAACAGAATCTACATCGAGATGGTAACGTTCCTATTTCAATGGGCGCAGTTGACCTGAAATATTATGCGTAAATTTTTCTGATGTTGATCAAAGACCTGAAGCTACGCACAATGAAAATAATAAATCATGATTAGAGCCCTGCATTGAATTTCGAGATACGACTCCGATTCCTAGATTTATAAATAAGTTTTAAGAAAAAAAAATCAAAGAAAAATTCTCATTACCCAGTAGCACAAAAAAGAATGTGTGCAGTAGCGCTAAAAATTGAACGTACAGATTGAATTTCGAGTGTTTCCGTAATGATGACTTGAATAAAAATGCAAACAGTAGTATCAACCGAGAAAATTGTTTCCAACAAGACTTTGAGAAAAATAAAATGATTACAATATTCTCAAAGCTCAGCGTATCCATAAACCTTCAAATCTAGCTTTTCAACACCCAGAACCCAAAAGAAGTTTCTTTTAATACCATAGAGCAACAGAGCAGCTGATTCTCTACTAACGAGTTTTGATGATCAAAAAAACTAGGTTTGGAATTTTTCAGAGATCTTGAATCAGGCTAATATTGGGAAGGCTTTACTTCTCTCAAATCCTTGTTAGAATCGATTTTCTTTATTTAAGTTACTTTCTTGATTCTTAATGCAAGGTACAATGGCGGAAAAAATTCAAATTAAATTTATATGGTTGATTACGAAAGACTCTATGTATGTCAGGGAAATAAAATTTTTAGAGTTTGTACGAGTTGGTTTCGAAAAAACTTGGCTCCAAAAGGATCTAATCATTATCACATAAAAGTAAAATAACATGAAATCCAATACCTGTTTTCGAATTAGTTTATATGGAATGAGTACAATCAGTACCCATGGCTCCTTTTCTCACTAAACAATTTTGATTGACCACAAAAGATAATTTTGAATATGATAAAGTCGCTGCTGTTGTTAATACAATGAATGATTTAATAACGCAATATAGATTGATTTTTCGAGAACAAGATAAAAAAAAGTAAAAAGTTATGAAAAAAACTTGTTTTTCTGAAAAACTACTTATTAGATCTTGAAATTTCAGCTCAATAATGTCGCTATTATAGTGCAGTCTTTGTTACGCATTATTTAACATGAATTGATAAAATTCCTTTCTTAACTCAAATATAATAGCCTTTAATTCAATACAAACTCTTTGAATGATTGTCCATGGTGAAAGTCAAATGATGAACAGATGGCAAAACAACTAAAAAATTGCAGAATATTTCCAGAATAAATCGCCAATGTTGTTTTGAAAAATCATAGTTTCTTTTTCTCTGTTATTATTTTCATATTATTGTTATATAAAAGTTAGCAACAAAATTTCAATAAATGTCAAAGCCAGATTTCTTTTAATTCTAATCAATGATACCCCTATTCTGTAATATTGTTTCTTATCTAGATCTTATACTGTGAAAACGACTAGTCTAACCACAGTATGCGAAGACCCAATTTATCTAACTACTTTTATACAAATTCCTTGACGTCACACTTTTTGCCTTCATTTTACTTTTAATTACAAGTAACTCATATGGATTTTGATGTAAGTTGTTTTACTTTAACCATTCTTCTATTGCATAAGCTAGAAAAATAAAAGAAAATCATAGAATTCAAGATTGTTACTACATTTATAGGAATAAAGACATGATGCACATTTTGATACGAGCGTAACAAATTTCAGTCCTATTGATTATTACTGAGTACACTGAAGAATTGTTAATATTGTAAGTTAAATGCTATAATCAGAGTAATACATTCATGACTAATTCTAGTTTTTCTAATAATAATCTTTAACAGTATACCAGAAAAATTTTTCTGTGCTCGACTAAAGAATAATGAGCTATTCCATTATAACTGATCTTCATACATTATTTCGAAATATATATTGTCAAGAAATATATGCTTCTTCAATCTGTATGTTCATAAATAGATTACATTCTTTTGTGGCCAAATTATTGAGTTAAATAGAACCGAGTCCAGACTTGACCATTAACCTTTTCTTTACAATAATTTGGCTATCAAAGACTGTACAGTAGATGATAGACTGGTTCATAATTCTTTACTCAGATACAGAAAATTTTTTTGCACTTAAAGTCTTGGTCTATTGTTCCCAGAACACGCTTACTAACAACATTTGCTTCCGAAGAAGGCATTCTCCATGGATTAATTAAAAAATAATTTCTGAAGAGTTGAAATTTGAGAAAAATTATGACGAAATTGAAATAGTATGAAGTCAACATGATATTTAAATCGGTTAAGACTTCACTAATTGGTTTCCAACAGTTTATGTGAGATGTGTTGGAAGGAAGGAAAGATAATAAGTGAGCTTTTCGTTGATCTTCACGCATTCGTACTCTCCACATGGCATTGTCATTGTGATTTACAAACGAACATGCGAGAACAAGAAGAAAAGCTTGTGAAAGAATAGAAAAAAAAATAATAGAAAATGTATAGCAGTCTTTTTCTTGCATGTTATTTGTTTTTGACAACGATAGCAACAAAACTTCAATACGTTTGTTCTTCCCTCGTTTATTTTTATTAAAGAAATTTACTGTTCTACAAATACAAAAGTTGTTTTTGCATTCATTTTATTAAACTGTACTATGGATAGCAAAAAACAAAAGTCTAAAGAAAAAACACCGGCTGCTGCTGCTGTGCCACTTCAACAAATGACCATAGTAAAGCCACCTTATGATTGTATGATTCAGAACTTCTTGCTAGTCTGGCTTGACGAAAGCATTGATAAAGTAAAAGATCAGGATTGTATGCATACCATTTCAAAATTAAAACAAGTGGTAGACAAAATTTACATATTCAAGGATGCTGATGAATGTGTCAATTTCATCAGTGACATAGAACAAGACAAAATATTCATGATTTCTTCTGGTTCATTGGGACAAACAACTGTTCCCGTCGTACACAATATGCAACAGATCAATGCTATTTACATTTTTTGTCAGGATCAAGTTTGACATGAAACTTGGGCCCGAAACTGGTCAAAAATAAAAGGTGTCTTCACAGATATTGCACTTATTTGTAAAGGTCTTAAACAAGCGGCACAAGATTGTGACCAAAACCTAGTTTCAATGAGTTTTATGATCACTAGTAGTGAGAACAGTAAGCAAAATCTAGATCATTTAGACTCATCATTCATGTACACTCAGATATTGAAAGAAATTCTTTTTACTATTGATTTTAATCAGCAACATATTAATGACTTCGTTTCATACTGTCGTCAACTCTTCAGTGAGAATCCGATAGAACTCAATAATGTCAATAAACTCGCACGTGAATACCATAAACACTTACCAATCTGGTGGTATACTTATCCTTGTTTTCTTTATTCAATGCTTAATCGAGCCTTACGTACGATGGAAGTTAATCTTATCATTAGCATGGGTTTTTTTATTCAAGATCTTCACAACCATATTGTTGTACTTCATGACGATCAATATGTTAAACATCCGCATATAGAACCATTTACCGTGTTTCTCGGACAAGGTTTGTCTCAGAAAGATTTTGATCAATTAGTCAAAACACAAGGTGGACTCTTATCATTTAATAATTTTATTTCGACTAGTACCAATCGTCAAGTATCGCTTAATTTTATACGTCATACTATTGAAACTACGGATCTAATAGGTATTCTCTTCATAATAAAAATCGATCCTTCCATCTCGTCGACACTATTCGCTAACGTCCGTGATGTCAGTTATTTCGAAGGAGAAGAGGAAATTCTAATCTCCATGCATTCCATCTTTCGTGTTGGTCAAGTTAAACAAATGGACAACAAGCGACTGTGGCAAGCGGATGTTATGTTAACGAATGATAGTGATTCACAACTGCATGTTATGACTGAGCAATTGCGAAAAGAGACATATCCTCATAAGAAAGGATGAGATAGATTAGGTATGTTGTTGATTAAACTTGGACAGTTCAACAAGGCTCAACAATTGTATGATATCCTGGTTGATCAAGCCACTAGTGATCGAGAAAAAGCACATATTTATCATCAGCTTGGATGGGTCAAGGATCGTCAAGGAAAATATGCTGAAGCAATTACATATTATAAACAATCAATTGAAATTAAGCAGAAGATTTTCTCTCCAACTGATGCTGGTTTGGCTGCTTCTTACAGTGGTATTGGTCTGGTGTATGACAAGATGGATGACTATTCAAATGCATTTTTATCTCATCAAAAAGCAATAGAAATCTATCAAAAATCTCTTCCTTCCAATCATCTTCATTTAGCTACTTCTTACAATAATATTGGTTTGATTTATTCCAAGATAGGTGACTATGCAAATGCACTTTCAGTTTATCAAAAAGCATTGACTGTTCGCCAAAAACGACTTCCTCCGAATCATCCTGATGTAGCTGATTCTTACAACAACATTTGTTTGGTATATAATAACATGGGTGACTATTCGAATGCACTTGCATCTCATCGAAAAGCACTGGAAATATATCAAAAGGCTCTTCCTTCTGATCATCCTCATCTGGGTACTTCTTACAACAACATTGGCTCAATATATCATCAAATGGGTGACTATTCGAATGCCGTTTTATTTTATGAACACGCTCTTGATATCCAATAATGTTCATTACCTTCAAATCATCCTAATCTTCATACTTTGCGAAAGAATATTCAAATTGTAAAAAAGAAAATATAATTGATTTGAATGTGTTGTTACATAAGGAGATACATCACGAACACTTAGCTAGTACTATTATTTCTTTCGTGGCGATGTGAATCACCGGTGGATCACAGTATAGGATGGTTCCAATTGCTCATTTATCGTTGAACAAATTGTATATCTCTGCCATACTTCGACCAAGGGAGTTGGTTTTTTTTACCACTGATAGAGGAATGTTCATAGCTCATATTAATAAGAGAAACGTCGATAAAAGTTGTGTTGAGGGTGGAGTGTGGCTGTGGATGTTATTCTAAATATAATACCCACATCTCGTATTTTGCCTAGTCGTATGAGACCTATAGAGTAGGATAGACTTCAAAAAGTGTTGTGCTGACGTTAAAATTTGACTGATATATTGACTTTCTAATGAATTTTTCTCTATATAGACCGACTTTTCGATAAGGTCCTATTGTCGAGTTTTGGTGTGCAAACTTTGCCGAGATGAAGATGTCAGTGACGATAGCTTATGCACAAAACTTCAGATGTTTGTGATCGAGTGCCTCTAAGCTATGAAAATTCCATACTATGCATGTTTTACACAGAATCAATAAAACATCGCTTGATTTCTGAAATATTGTTCGTCAGCTAGTCTCCATGAAACCTTAATCTGAGCAAAGTTTTCAGACTGAAGTTTGACAATAGAATTTTATCGAAAATTTGGGTCTGCACAAGAAAAAATTCAGTAAAAGCCAATATATCGGTCAAATTTTAACGTTAGCATGAACGCTTCAGACTTGGTTCTAATCTATAAGTCCTCTACTATTAGGCAAGACATAGGCTTAAAACCTCTTAATCTTTTGGAGACGTTTTCTCGTAAGCTTCTGAATTTCGCACAAATAGAGAACAACGAGACTAGCTTCCAAAAACTGCATGATGTATATACTAGTCATTGAAATGGATCTATATCTTGAAAGTCTGACATCACGAAGAGAATTTGTTCAAAACTTATGATTTTTTTTTTTGAAAACTAATCTAGTTGAATTCTCTCTGTGTGGAAAGTTTCTAATCAAAATTAGGAAAGGTAATTTTTCTGAAAGCCTAGGTCTCTAAAAAATAGACATATTAACAATTTGATAGCTTACAAGAAAACTTCTTCAGGTGTTGAATTGCTTCTCAACCGAAACGATGTTTATTTGATGAGTACTAGTGAGTAATAAAAAAAACTAGAGTGGCTTAGTTTTTCGAGCTTTTTTCTTGAAATATCAAAGTTTTACTGAGTTTTTCGACAAAAAGCTATTGTTTCCTCAAGTCATGTAAGAGTTTCGACTTCAAACTTTGCACGAACAAAGTTCTTAATAAGATTAGTTCATTGAACAACTTATAACTTTTCTAGTGTCTTGTACTCTGAAATGTCGAATATTCGAAATTTTCTCATGTATAAAAGGAAAAGGGATATTATTAAGCGGTCAGTAAAATAAATGAAATGGTCAGTAAAATATATGAAATGATCAGTAAGATAAATGGTCAGTAAAAAATGTATAAATGATCAGTAAAAAGATTAAATGGTCAGTACTTAGATTATCACTCATATAGAAAAAAAGATTGGAAAAAATCTAATTTTAATCGATTTTTTTGTGATTAAAAATCGATTAAAATGGGACAGTTTTAACCAGGTTTTTAATCAAACTAGTGATTAAAATAAATTAAATTTATAAATATGCATTTTAACCGATTAAAATTTTTTCATTGACTATTTTACTCAATTTTAGTCAGATTATTCGATTTTTAATCTATTAAAATCGATTAAAATTTTTAAATCGATTTTAATCAATTCTAATAGTTTTTCTTTTTAAATGAATAAGTACCAATTGATATCGAGTCTTGAAGCATGGAATTTATGTCAAAGGTCGATCTAGCATCATATCTACTAATTTTCCGAGGCAAGGAGTCCGAAAAAGAGATCGAACATCTGAGTTTTCAACATAAAGTTTGAGAAAACGCATTTTACCGTCGCCGCCATTAAAATTAATATTTATAAATTTAATTTATTTTAGTCACTGGTTTGATTTAAAAAATCGATTAAAATTAGATTTTTTCCAATCTTTTTTTTATATGAGTGATAGTCTAAGTACTGACCATTTAATCTTTTTACTGACCATTTATCTTACTGACCATTTCATCTATTTTACTGATCATTTAATTTATTTTACTGACCGCTTAAATAGTAGCCAAAGGAAAATTGTGTTCAAATATTTGCATTTCTAAAAAGAAAATAAGAGAGAAGTTAAAAGTTGTACAATCAACTAATGTCATTCAAAACTTTGTTCGTCAAATTGTGGAGTGTAAAGTCTAACTTGACTTGATGGGAACCACAACTCTTTGTTGAAAAACTCCTTAAAACTTCAATATCGAAAGAATAATGACCCGGAAAATCAAGTCCTTCTCCATTTTTCTGTTACTCACTAGCATTTATCAAATAAACATCATCCCGATCGAAAAGCAATGTGACACTTGGGATGATTCTTTCGTGAGTCGAAATGCGCTTGTATATATATATGTTTTGTTAGATAATAATCGACTCCAACTTTATCATGACGATCACGTATCTAAACATTAATGAATACCGTACGTAATTTTAGTACACGTTCAACAAATAATATAAAATACAGCTTGATTTGTAAATGTTCAATCTACTACAGCAAGAGATCAGTCAACAATTACAAATAAAAATTCATTAAATGTTTTGTTTAAGGAATTACCACCAGTGATTGCTATTCAATGTTTGCTGCAACAACAGCAACAGCATCTAATAGTTTGACGAACCAGCTAAATTAAATGTCGAAGTTTAATTACTCCTATCAAAGCCAAGACGAAAAAGTTTATATTTTTTGTTTTATTTTTTATATAGCTACTTCTGCATCGCCTCTTCGTCAAAGAAAAGAAATTGATCATGATAAAGCTAATTTAGTTATATGAAGTAGTAGCAGCAATGCATAATAACCATTTTTTTCTTTTTCTATCATGTATATAAATGTTTCTAAATTTTTTATCATAATACAGCTTCAATTTTCATTTTTGTCTTTCAAATGAGTTTTGTTTTATTAACCATCACAATGAACTCAATTCTAGGAAAAAATATGAAAATCAATCTCTCTCTCTCTATATATATATAATTCAGTACGTTAAATAATGTTACGAAGTCTAAAATCGAGTTTTAACCAGAATGTAAATGCTTTAAACGAAAAATTTTGACGTGAATTAAAGTAATCATGAATTTTGTTGTCAATAAAATAATTATCGTTTGTTTTTACTATGAAGGGTGTGGGTGTGGGTGTGTGAGTATGGGTGTGGATGTGGGTGTGAGTCAGGATGGCCAGATGAAAGATTTCAAAATCAGAAAAAATAATTCAAAAATCAGAAAATTGACAGAAAAAAGATTCATCGAAATCAGAAGAAAATCAGAAAGTGTGTTCAACGTGAAATATCAGCACTGATGTTTCCTATATCATTCGGATCGGTCGAAAAATGCGGATCTGTTTCTATTATTTCCGTAACTGACGACTAGCCGTGGTTATTTTCTTTGTTCTCACGATTTTTCAGGATAAAACTCGACGGTTAATCTCAGCCAAGCTCCTATTTAACCGGATTAGTAATCGGTAAATTGTCGGCTGATCACTAAGCGATCTGATTCACTGAGAGATTAACCGTCGGTTTTTACACTGGAAAATCGTGGGAACAAAGAAAATAACAACGGTCAATCGACGGTTATGACAATAACCGAAATAAGCCATCGGTTTTCACTCAGTACTCCTGGCATGGGTTAGTCTAATATAGAACCTATTTTTCGAATTCAATATGTTTAGTGTTGCGTACTAGAAAGAACTAGTCACAATCTTGAAAGTCGGAACTAAGCAACCATTAAAAGAGAATGCCGCTCTGTCCGTTATTACAACTCTTTGGTTCGCTGTTTTGGCCAGCGATGGCTGGAAGAGATGATATCTATAGAAATAATTGCACAGATAAAGTCAACTTGTTAGCAATTTAATAGTGAAGCGAAGAGTTTCAAACCAATTGATTCCTGTATTCACTCCATTACAGAGACGAGAGCTTCAACAAAATAATTAATTATCCTCCACTTCTGATTTCGGCATTTTCTCGTTGTTCTGGAGTAGTTAAAAACCTACTTTTACGGATTTTGTTAGTTCAAACTACAAAAATTAATAACGTGGAGACAGAACTAACATTTACTAAGAAATCAAATATATTTCAAAAGGCTGAACAAAAACTTTTTGTTTCGAGTTTAACGTGCATGTATCTAGAAAAGAACACTGCCTCAACTAGAGCTATAGCTATTAGTAAATAGAATAAATGACATGCTAGGTAACTCAAAATGAGGAATTAGAAAGTAGAAATTATAAATAATTATATTACAATATCGACATTTTCTTTCTTGAAGAACTACACTTTTTACTCGCAAACTAATGCTTTTGCTTACTATGACACACCATTAATCAACTAGTGGATGCAGAGAGATGTAGGAAAAATCAACTACAGATTAAATACAAAAGAGTCAACTAAACATGACTGAGCTTGGAAACTTCGTTGTGGCGTCAGATCAGATTCTTAACTCGTACAGAACAATTAAAATAAAAACCTTCAAAATCAGAAAAAATCAGAAAGCAGAAAACCATCAGAAAAGATGCTGAAAATCAGAAAAATTCTGAAAAATCAGGAGATCTGGCCACCCTGGTGTGAGTGTAAGCGAAGAGAATCCTCCCACATCCACACTCCACACCCATACCCAAAATCTTATTTTTTATTTCTCTTTTTTCTATGCTAATAATGTACAAGATAGTTAATTTAATTTCTTATTTTTCTACCGTGATAATATACAAAATCTTAATTTTCATTTCTTATTTTTCTATATTGATAATATTCTCATTTTTATTTCTTAGTTATCTATATCAATAATATAAAAAAAAAGAAATAAAAATTAGAATTTTCTATATTATTAACATAGAAAATTAAGGATATAAAACTAACTATTTTCTATACTATTGCTATAGAAAAAAATGCGATTTTTGAATGGTAAGAGTATAGAAAAAAAAACAAACGAAAATTTATATTCTCTATATTAGTACCATGAAAGAATAAGAAACAAAACTAACTTTTATCTATATTACCAATATAGAAAAATAAAAATTATAAATCACATTTTCTATATTACCAATATAGAGAAATAAAAAACTAAAATTGATATTTTCTATAATATTAATATAGAAAAATAAGAAATAAAAATTAGGATTTTCTATATGATTAACATAGAAAAGTAAGGAATAAAACTAATCATTTTCTATCAGAGCCCGAATCGAACCGACTTTTACGGGTTCGAGTTCGGTTCGGTTCGACTAATTTTTTAAAAAATTGGTTCAGGTTCGGTTCGGCTCGAATATGTCTTAAAAAAGTGGGTTCGAGTTCGGTTCAGTTCGTCTATGTTTAAAAAAATCGGTTCGAGTTCGGTTCGGTTCGGCTAAATTTTAAAAAAACCGGTTCGAGATCGGTTCGGTTCCTGATAGGCGTGACATTTTCCTGTAAGTTTATTTTAAACTAAAACTGTTGCCAATATAAATTTAAATTAAATAAAAATTTTTCTGATACCAAAATTTTAATTTAAAATAAATTTAAATTGTTATGTGGAGTAAATTTAAAATTATTTTAGATTTAAATTTTTGAGAATTAATTTCTGGAAATAATAGCTTTTTGTGAATTAAAATGCAACAGCCCAATCGTCAAAATACATGACTTCAAGAAAAATAGATCAGAAATAAAGAGAGAAACTGCTATTATACGTTAACATCCGATCATCACTATAGAAGATCCCGTAAGAAAACGTCCGTGCTCCGTTCCTATTATTTTCTAACGATAATAAAAAACTTGTACAGATACCATTGCTAGTAGACCTGAGAGATAAAAGGTTTCTTTTGATTTCTATAGATAACTATACAAAGTGAAACTTAAATTAATTAAAATGGAGCTTAAAATACTTCAAATTTATTTAGATGTAATCTAAATTATTTTGAGTTTATTGAATTTTTTTGAATTTTATATAAATTTGATTTAAATTCAAAATAAAATGAAATCTTTTACAATTGATTTCTTGACTTGATAAATTTTTGTAAATAGAAATTGATCGTCCACAATCCCTGATGTAAAATGTTCGATTAAAGATCGTTTGATAATCCCATATAGCATCACAATCTTACAAAAAAGATTATAGCTCAGCTAATCATTTTTCTTACGTACTTGTTCGTATTTATTCGCTTTTCAAAAATTAGTTAGGCGCAGTTCAGCTTAAGGTCGCTTTTTAAGAAGTGGTTCGAGTTCGGTTCGGTTCGATTCTGTTTTAAAAAGGGCGGTTCGGGTTCGGTTCGGTTCGACTACGTTTTTGAAAGAGCGGTTCGGGTTCGGTTCAGTTCGACTAAATTTTAAAAAACCGGATCGAGATCGGTTCGGTTCGACTCGAACCGAACCGTCTTAGTTCGGTTCGAGTTCGGTTCGTTTTCGGGCTCTGTTTTCTGTACTATTGCTATAGAAAAACATAAAAAAATGCGGCTTTCTATATTGAGAGTATAGAGAAAAACAAATGAAAATTTATAGTTTCTATATTATTCATAAAGAAAAATAATAAAATAATTGTATGCACAGCTCGATCGTGTTTTTTAACTGCTGTTATTCATAGTAAAGCTACTTGAATCAAAAATTCAAATAAATTTTAATTTTAGATTATTCAACTAATTTTTTGCTTTGAATTTTAGATTATTTCAATAGATTTTAATTTTAGATTATTTAAAGAAATTTTATTCTTTCTTTTTAGATTATTCACAAAGATAAATTTAAGTGGACGTATTAATTTAAATAAATAGGAATGTCCAGTTTGGTTGAAGGTTCTAATTCGTTTTTTCGTATGCAGTTGCGATGATCTATCATCTTAGCTACACGACAAAAAAGAATTGGAACCTCCAACCAGACTTGGCAACTCAAGTGATAGTTTTTGCACTGTTTGGAGAGTAGGAAAAGGTTATCTGGAGTATGATGACAATCGGCGTTGTATACGGCACGACGATATACGGTCGTAATTCTAGCGGCAAGTAATACGGCAAAATACGGTCGTATACGATCGTAATTTACACCGTGTACGACCGTTAGTGATGGGCCGTAAGACGTAAGAAGCGGTATACCTTCATTTTCATTTCGTCGTAAGTCGTGACAGAAAAGAAAAGAAAAAGTCGTGATATAGACGTATATATACGTAAAGGAAATGATAGAACGAAAGAAAATTCTTATATATCACGCCGTAATGAACGTAACACGTTTCTTACGCGTTATGATGCATATTGAGTATGAGAGCAAAACGAAATAAACGATTATAGAATATACATTGAAGTTTAATATGTGTCGAACCTACTGAATAACCAAAAATGTGAATAATTATCTATTTGTTGTTTCTGTGACAAATTAGTCTTGATCGAGTAACTTGTTGCAGAATAAGACCAGATATCGTTCTTGCATAGATCAGACTCTAGTTTTTTTTCTACTCAACGTCTCATTATGTACAAAAATGGCGTAAAAACAAATACATCATCGACATAGAATAGTGTAATTCATTTTTTTTTACTGTTTGAGAAAAAGGCGAAGATGAGTATCATCAAAAAGTGATTCTTATTTCAAAATCGTGACATTCTTGTATTATATCTGAATTCATGCGTTAAAACATTAACGAAGGAAACGAAAGACTATATTTATTACGTTATCGGCATCCGACGTAATAAATACATGTTCCGGCTGTAGTCGTGTGCTTATCAGTCTATAATATATGACTATTACGTAATATCGCGTTCTAACGTCATACCGGAAGGAAGAGAAAAAAAATTCACGAGAGAACGAAAGAACATATATGTGATATTCGACTATGTGCGAAAGAACAGAAAAAAATGAACGTCAATAACGTAATGATTTTTTTCTTTCTTTCCTTCGTTTGCTATGATGAAATATATCATTTCGCTATATTCGAAGATGTTTCGGCCCATCACTAACGACCGTACTCGATTGTATACGACATCGTATACGATCACTTACGACTGTCGTAATGCTCGTCCTGGGTAGATTCTGTTGGCTTTCACATGATTTTCATGATGTTCGTGGTTTTGGTAACTTTTCTGACTTTAATGATTTAGAAAGTCACTTAAATCACTAAAGTCAGGCATTTCCCCCTTGTCCACACTCACACATTTTTATAATTCCGACGCTTCTTAGAGAACTATAAAAGAATGCGTCCTCCAACAAACACTTTTACTTTTTGAACTTGTTGAAAATTGTCTTCCTGCATCATTAGGTCTCAAAATGATGACTATATGAAGTGAGTACGATGTTGCCTAAGGAAAGTGAGCATAAAATGAGTATTTTCATGATTGTAATGCTTACTGTTGCACTATCCAAGAACGTCACTTCGAAAGACACGTTTATATTTCGAAGTTGCTGAATATTGCCTTTCTGCATCATTTCATGTCAACGTGATGATATTTTCGGCAGTGGACAACTATCCGAACGGTGAGAAAAATGCTCATTTCAAGCGGAAAAATCTCGTTCAGGGCTAAAATGATTTTTATTTCCTTTCTGTTCATATGATGTTATCGAAGATATATATATGTTGTAGGCAAAATTGAGATTCAGGCAAATTTTAAATTTGCCTAGGCAAAATTAGAATTTTATTTTTGACTAGACATTGCTTGGGCAGAATTAGAATTTCAATTTTGCCTAGGCAAAATTAGAATGTGACTAGAGATGAATTCATACAATGACGTGCGTTATCAAAAGTAGAATGGAGTAGTAAAAAAGGAGAAAATTGTGTGTCAATCTTGCCACTAAGCCCTATAAATATAGATGCACACGTTATAATCTGATTAAAAAATGACTGAATCAGATTCAAAGATAGCTCAACAAAATGATGGTGAATTGGTTTACTATACGGAATTAGAAAAATATATTAAGTCTTTAAGTATAAAATTTCAAGAAAAAAGTGTTATAAAACAAAGTGTTTATGATGATATCATTAAATGTTTACTATCATCCAAGGACAAACCATTAGGTTTATTTTCTTCAAAATTTGTTTTTTGGATCAAAAAACATTTCATTGCGATCAGTTTTATTGTTTTGATGAGACCATGACGTAAATGAATTACAAAATAATTCAAAAACACTGAATTACAAAATAGTTTACTTTCCATCAGTTTCTACCAGGGTCTACCAGGGTCTAGGGTCTATCAGGGTCTACTAGGGCCTACCAGGGTTTCGCGGTACCCACATCGACAGAGACGTGATGTAAGTTGTTTCGCAGCACCCGCAACGAGAGAGACGTGATGTAAGTCGTTCCACGGCACCCACAACGAGAGAGATGTGATGTAAGTTGTTTCGCGGCACCCACAGCGAGAGGGACGTGATGTAAGTCGTTCCGCGGCACCCACAACGAGTGAGATGTGATGTAAACTGTTTCGCGGCACCCACATCAAGACTTTAGTAAACCCTGGTAGAAACTGATAGAAAGTGAATTATTTTGTAATTCATTTTTTTTGAATTACTTTGTAATTCATTTACGTCATTCACTGGTTTTGATTGTATGAATTTATCTCTAGTCACATTCTAATTTTGCCTAGGCAAAATTAGAATTCCAATTCTGCCTAGGCAAATTTTAAATTTGCCTGAATCTCAATTTTGCCTACAACATATATATATATATATCAACCTATTGTTTACATACTGTCACAACACAACCCAGGAAGAAGTGAAACGCTGAAAATGCCGTTTAAACTGTCATAATCACCCGTTCTATTAGGAAACGGTGATAAACGGCAAGAAAAGTGATGATCACGTTTTTTCTTGCCGTTTTTACGTCTAGTCAGCGTTCCCAAGTGTTATTCACATTAAATAGTCTCTGAAACGGTTATATAAGTCATTTTCTTCTTCGTAAAAGATAGTGAGAAATGTTTATGATCATTTTTTCCAACGAAAAAAGCTGTAAATGCTTAAAGTAGATTAATCTTTTTTTTTGGGACTGGTTCCCATAATTATTTATATTCTCGTGAATTTGTCATTTTTTATTGTTTCACAGTACGCGTGAAAGACATTTAGTCCGTTTCGAGCTTCCATTTATCTTTTGATCTGCTGAATTACTTCAAAAAAGTATTCGCTGTAGATTTAATTATGTGAAAAAGAGTTCCTTTGATTAAAGTAAGAATCCGCATAACATTGACATCATATGAATCAAAATTATGTGTTGGTGCGAATATTAGAATATCGAAAAAATAGAGGTTGATTTTATTGATTTAAAGTCTCAATCTTCACATTGAAATCCTAATTTTTTGATTATGCTCAAAGCTCGAAACGTAAGACAAATTTTCCTAATATTCTCAAACATAAATTTGCTGCATTAGAGTTTTCATCACAAATTATCAACTCATCAGTATATGAGCTAATTGAAACTCGTTTTATGACAAGCAATACAACATTATTAATTATGAGCTACATAATCCAATTAGAAACTCTAGCCAAGTCAAAAGAGAGTAATATTTTCAGTTAATATATATTCGACAAATGTATATGGCATAAACAGAACGGATCTCATATGCTTAGTAATTGATTGTTAGTCTTAATCAAATTGGAGAGATAGGAAAGCAAAGGGAAGAAAAGAAAAATTTAAGTCAAGAAGTAAAAGAAAAAATTCAGAGAAGAGGAAGGAAAAAAGAATAAAGTTAGAGAAGGACAAAAGAGAAAACAAATTCGTCCAGCAGATTCATTCATTCATTCGATGAAGATTGCTCAATAAGTAAACATCACTTCTGCGAGTGATGTGAATGCACACAAAGATAAGATACATGAATGATATCTGAATTTAATCTAAAATACTATTCAGATTACGAAGAAATTCACATATTTACTGTATACGAATTGTGAATAAGAATTCTCATTGACCGTTGGTCGAGCTTAGAAAACATGAGCAAAAAGATTCAGATAACTCTAATAGAAGAAGTCTTCAGAATTGAACGATGTAGAGGATTTAGTTTCACCTTACGTTCTGCGTTTATTTTTGCTTTTTCTTAGGATAGTATTTGTGGAAAACTGTCTGTACATTCCATCGAGATAGTTGACAAAATACGATATTCGTAGAAAAAATACATAATATAGAACTTATTTATCATTTGGTAGCACCACATTCCATAATAAAATCATTAGTGAAACTAAGCTATTTAACATTTTTTAAACTGATTTATTAAGATCAATCAGTGTGACGTTTTGTTCTAACTAAGAACATTATCAAACACAAATAAATAGACAGAAGAAGAATATACAGTAAAACCTCTATTGTTGAACACCTCTCTATAGTGAACACCTCCTTATTCTGAACAGTCACAGGTCCGACGGAGCGATTTTTGCTGGAAATGCACCTCTCTATTGTGAACGCCTCTCTATTCTGAACATGAACACTTTTTTCCAGTCCCTCTATCTACTATAACCTCTCTAATATGAACAGACGTACATGTTTTTTTTTCTCTCTCTGTTACATAGTGTTCCACTTCTTGTTTTTTCTGTTCAGCTGTTACACATATGTCTTGTTCGTCTGACCTACTTTTCCTAACTGACGTCTGTTCTGAATAAGAAGGTCATTGTCTCAATTCGTCCTATTGTTCATTTTCTAAACAGACGAAGAAGACTCTCTACTTTTTTTCTAGTTCGCCTAATTATCTCTCTCCTATATATAATTTCTGTTTTTCTAATAAACGCAGTCAAATATTCATTAAAAAAATGTCATCACGACATAATCTTACTTTGCAACAGAAAGTTGAATCAAATAATGAATTAAAATCGAAGTTAACTAATGTTCATATCAGTTCAAAAACAAATAGATAAACGACATTAGAAGACTTTTTTAAACAAAACTAAATCCTCTCTTGTATCTAAAAATTTTTAACTACAAAACATTTAAATAAAAATAAATGAATAAAAAATAAATAGCTCTTGCTTGACTGAAGACTAGTACAGCAGTAGACGTTCGGAATTTTTTCTTCACTTCTCAGCAAAATGTGCGTCACCTCTATAAAGTGAACACCCCCGTATAGTGAACACTTTTGAAAAGTCCCAATGGTGTTCACATTAGAGAGGTTTTACTGTATGTAAGAGTAAAATAATGTCATCGTTTTTCATTCTATTGTTTTAAGCACTTCAATATACGGGAGGAGTAAAATTGATCCGTCTGCATTAGAATGTTTAAAATAATAGAATAGAAAAACGAAGACATTATTTTACTCATATATATTCTTCTTCTGTCTATTTATTTGTGTTTGATAATGTTCTTAGTTAGAATGAAACGTCACACTGATTGATCTTAATAAATCAGTTGAAAAAAATGTTAAATAGCTTAGTTTCATTAATGATTTCATTTTAGAGCTTGTTATTTTACTGAGTTCGTCGTCGATTGAAACTCTTACGCGAAGAAACTTTAATTTTTTAACTCTTATACCATAAAAAGAATATAATACTGAGTATATATTACGTTTTCAGTATAAATCTTAAAAGAACAACTAGATGATAAATATGCATAAGTCATAAAGATTACAGTAATCAAATAAAAAACTTAGCTGCTCTATTAACTTTTGTAGTAATAAATTATTTTTTATCTACGACAGACGACTGTTAAAGAATGAGAAAAAAAATAGTCTCAACAATGAATAAATTTTAGAAGTACGTCAATAGTGTTGCTGTTCAATATTTTCTTTTGATAAAATATACCAAAAAATTGACATCATTTTATCTATGGTATTCTTCCCCTAGAATTTTTCGCTTGTCGTATCAATTCATTAATTCTTCTTAAAAATCTAAGTTTCATTATCACATATATATCTGATACTAATAAACTAATTTAGATTCTTCTTTCATTATTCATCGAGATTATCATAAATCACAACTTTGTAACTAGTTATATATTTCTCCATAGATATTAGAATAAACTAGACTCCAGAATTCATAACGAAAACTTGAGAGAATTTCGATAGAATATTTATCAGATGTAAGACAAACGCATCATCCTTGAGCGATCGACAAATTTCTAATTACCTACGAAGAGTATAGAAAAAAGACTTTTAAGGGGGAACCCCCCCTTCGAAAGTCGATTTTTCCTTGAACAAGTCGATTTTTGGAAAAACACATCTTCTTGTAGCCCCAAGTGTCCTCTTTCAGAATATGTATAAACTATATAGGAATGGAACATATTTTGCCCAATTTTGGCAAGTTTACTGGACGCTATAATGGAAAATCGGCTGTCTTGTTGATTTTCTTTCTTAATTATCGGTAACTAATATCGTTCTACCGTCTTTATTAGCACTCGAAAACCATTACCGTATCGAGTAATCATGTTTTGGATGTTGCAGTCTTATAAGAAAGGTTCAAAATTAGGCTATTTTTCGAAAAGATGGCGCTACAGTGAACTTGGATTCAGAAATTAGCTTAAGAAATCGGCTTATTTTTTTCTTGAAAATACTACCAACTGTAAGAACTTTTTATGCGCTTTTCAGTGATATATAATATGCTCGAATTCTCTCTACAAGAAGATCATCAACTACGTCGCAATGTTGTTATTCGTTTTTCTCAGCTTCACTTTTTTATCGTTTTCTGACCATTGCGGAACATTTTCCCAGTTCACCGCTTGATGTACTCTGCTGATTTTTATTTATTTAAAAGATGAGACTTTTTTCTAGAAATTGTCGGAACAGATTTTCAAAATATATCTCCATTGTTTAGATATTTGAAAATCTTTGAAAGTGCTCAAAGCAGTTTTTGCGATTTTCGATTTAAAATGATTACTACAATTGAACGAAAACGAATTTCAAAAAACTGTTCCTACAATTTCTAGATAAAAGATTTTTCTTCATTTTGAAACAAAGTTCAACATTTTTCATGCTACCGCGCATCGGGAAAATGTTCCGTGCCAAAATCCCCGTTTTCATGAGTAAATTGAGTATAGCTTCTTAATTATCAAAAATCATTGGTTGAAATTTTTATCAGATGCTAGTTACATTAGCTTTTCTATTTCCTGAAATTTTCATCGAAATCTGTTGTATCGTTTAGAAGATAGGTTTCGGAGGGGGGGTTCCCCCTTAAAAAACGATCGATGTGTCGGAAGAAAGAGTGCAGCCAGGTTTTTGTAATATCTCAACATATTCTAATGAAAAGATCTCATTTTATTCTCAAGAAAACAGAATAGTTAAATTTCTAAAAAGTCAAAATATTTATTTAAAGAAGTGAAAGTTCATTCATCTTTAAAACATAAGGCATGAGTAGAAGTCTTTTGAACAAATATCAATACAAAAAGAAAAGTTTGTAGAAGAGACTTCTATTCATATCTTATGTTTTATAGATGCATGAACTTTCATTTCTTTAAATAAATATTTTGAGTTGTTAG